>NKZP01001376.1:0-34171 GCA_002370765.1 Metschnikowia similis
AAGTTAAATAACTTTATATTTTACATTACATAAAATCATTAGCTTTTTATATTTATCCTTTACCTTCTACACTATATAATAGTTTCTATTAAATAGATCATTAATATTATATATTACTTCCTAAATATAACCCTGCATATGCAGGGTATTTAAATTAGGTATGTATAAGGCTTACCACGTTTCCATAATAAGACTTTTATGAACAATTTAGATTATTTAATATTTTATTTTCTGTTAAAATATTTTTATTTATATCCCATATATAAAGATTAAAAAAATATAATAATCACCGGGATCTATAAATGAAGGGTCTATAATAATATCCCCTGAAGGGATAATACATGTGTATATTTTTATGAACCTAAAGTATCTATCGCCCTCCTTCGGAGGGCGGTATAAATGCACAACGGTATAGCCCAAAGGCAACAGTATGTCTACACGTACTTGGAGCAAACCTTGTGGCACAATTCCAGGAAGCAGCTGCCAACACTGGCTCCCGTGGTATCAATAAATGTAGTTGAAAACCTCAAAGGTCTCAGCCGAACTTGCATAAAATCATGTTCCATGCAAAAGCTGGCAAAAGAGTTGAAGAGAGATTGTTTGTCTTGGCTAACCATCATGAACATACACGTGGCCACAAAAGGCCAGTAGCACTAACCATATCGTAAAGACTTTACGTCCGTCGATCTGAAAGCCTTGCTGAGTACGGTGTCATTCTCCCATATAGCCGAGAGTCCAGCAAAGCGGAGTTGAAAGAGGGGCGCTGCAATCGTCTGGTCAAGAAGCACCTGTCGTAGCTTGTTTCCACTGTGCGAGTCAAGATGTCGAACCAAATTGCAGTGAAGCACCCGTTGATTGAGCCCCATGTAATGAACTTAAGAAGTTTGTTGGCCGAGTGCTTTTGCTTGATTTGGTTCAATGATTGCACTATGGCTGCTGACAGTGCCCCTAGCAAGGTAGGTGCAAATAACGGATAGGAATTGGCAATCCAATCAAAGAAAGCAAGTACTTCAAAGGCAATGAATACTCACCGTGGCTTCCACTCGACATGCGCTGTCGTGGTATTCGGGACCAACCCCGCCTCTGACACCACCTCGGAATGAGGCCTCGTGGGGCCCGCACCGGTTTTATCTATATAAGTTGGACGAGCCTCTTGGTTTAGGGATCATCAACTATACATCCTCTGCTGAGTACTTGATGCTAACAATCAAAGAATCTGGCATGTGTTATATCCTTTTGTGGTTGTTTTAACGTCAAGTACTCAAGAGATGATGTATTCGTTGGTGATCCCTAAAACAAGTGGGATCATCGGCTCTTGTATAGAAAACTGCCCGTCCCGGTGCTGGCTTTGGTCTGTATTAAGGAGCAATCCAGCTGCCTTAGCTGGCTGGCACTCGAGGGACCAGCCAGCCGAGTGGCTGGTGCAGATTTGGGGGTCCCGATGGGGTTGGTGTGGCCCAGAAAGGGTATCTGCGGCGAGACTGCGTCGAGGAAGCCAAGACGTTCTAACGAAAGTGGGCGGTCGGCGTTGGACACGCCTCTCCCAACGTGGGCTATCAATGGTTTCCCCTTGTAACCACACGTCGCAGGTCAATAGTGTATCCATGGGTAGTGCGCTACCCATGTTGGATCTAAGTGCATGTATTTAATTTTACTACCTAATTTTTAAGCCTTTCATACACGGAGAACGGGGGCTCCAGAAATACCATGGCCGAAACGGTCTGGTTATCAACTGGAACCGCCGCCGGTAACTGAGATTCAGGCAGCCAATCCAGCGCCGATAGTGGAGGGTTTGTTTCTGGTCCGCCTCTCTCCATGCAGGTCTCCGACGGTTGATCTTGGTGTTGCGCATGGACTTCTCTTGGCCTGCACATGGGCTTCTCTTGGCCTGCACATGGGCTTCTCTTGGCCTGCACATGGACTTCTCTTGGCCTGCGCATGGACTTCTCGTGGCCTGCACATGGTGGTTCTCTGACTTCAATGATGCTGGTATATGAGCATTAAAGGCATGCTAATATTTACGCCTAAGAATGGACATGGTAATATCCTCTCCATACTAAACTAGGGGTTCAGTGATTGACCACTCAGAATCAATACTTTTGTCAATCCGCGCTCCCGCTTCTCTATTTAGACCTGACCGGGCGGAGTTGAATCTGCGCTCCGCATTGGCCTGTCACATGATAGAATGTGCCAGTCCAATCAGAAATGAGGGAACAGATGGCCGATCTGCCTTCCTAAGGTACGGGTCGTACCTCCATGCATCAGCATCTCTGTATTGTGATGTACGGATGTATCTCACAGTGCAACAGCACATGCGCATTGTATGCAGGCGCGTACTATCGGGGACACACCCGCCACTTGTCCCGGACACACCTATCACTTGTCCCGGACACCCGCGTCGAATAGAGCATCGTTTCAAACCACTAGGCACGCCGCCCGCCTACTCCGTGCCCACCCGGGCAGCCCAGATGTGCTCGGCCTCCACTATGGTGTTGTTGTTGGCGCGCATCTTGTTCATGGTCTCCATGTACTCGTCATACTCGTCCGAGTCAAACACAATCCCCCCGCCCGCCTGCAAGTAGGCCGTGCCGTCCTTGTACACCATGGTGCGCAAGGCGATGCACGTGTCCATGGTCTTGCCGTCATAGCCCCAGTGCCCCACGGCGCCGGCGTACACGCCGCGCTTGTCGCGCTCCAAGCCACCGATCAACTCCATGGCCTTGACCTTGGGAGCGCCGCTCACGGTGCCCGCGGGGAAGATGGAGCGGAACGCGTCGAAGCGGGTCTTGCCGGGCCGCAACGTGCCGCTGACCTCCGACACCAAGTGCATCACGTGCAGGAACCGTTGGATCGTCAACAACCGGTCCACCGAGTTGGTCTCGGGCACGCACACGCGGTTGACGTCGTTGCGCGCCAAGTCCACCAACATGATGTGCTCCGCGCGGTCCTTCAAGCTGTTGCGGAGCACCTGCGCGTTGGCCTCGTCCTCCTGGCTGGTCTTGCCGCGCGGCACGGTTCCGGCAATGGGGTGCGTGACGATCTTGTCGTTTGCGTCGGCCTTGACCAAGAGCTCGGGCGACGCGCCGATGATCTGGAACTCCTTCAAGTCAATGTAGAAGAGGTAGGGCGAGGGGTTGACGGTGCGCAAGTGGCGGTAGATGTTGAACGGGTGCAAGGAGGTGGGCCGCGCCACGCGCTGCGACGGCACCGCCTGGATGATGTCGCCGGCCTTGATGTGGGCCTTGAGCGTGCGCACGTGCTGCTCGTAGCCGGGCTGGCCGATGTTGGAGGAGAAGGTCTGGCCGGTCTTGATGGGCTTCTGCACGGGGTTGATGGTGTCCCACGCGCGCGGCGCACGCAACACCTGCACCACGCGGTCGATGTCGCGCGCGGCCGCCACGTACGCCTGCCGCACGTCCATGGCCTCGGTCACGTGGATGTTGTGGATGATCTGGAACCGCTGGTACACGTGGTCATACACCACCAAGAGGTCGCACATCATCAACACCGCCTCCGGCACCTGCATGGAGTCCAGGAGCGCGCGCCGCGTCTTGGGCTCAAAGTACTTGATGCAGTCGTACGAGATGTAGCCGATGGCGCCCCCCGACATCTTGGGGAGCCCCGGCGTCTGCGCCTGGCGGTACTTGGCCATCTCCTTCTCCAACACCGCGATGGGGTCCACGTTGCAGTGCGCGGGCCCGAACACCGCCGGGTCGTCGCCCGTCCGGATCACGTGCCGCGGCCGGCTCCCGATGAACGAGTACCGGTCCACCGTGTCGCCGTTGGTGGCGCTCTCAAAGAGGAAACTCTCACTGCGCTCGGCGTTGTTCAAGTCCGCGAGCTTCAAGTACGCCAGGTGCACCGTGAGGTCCTCCGCGTCCATGTACCTATAGATGGGGTACATGTTGGGCACCGGCTCGCTGTTGGCGTTCTGGGCCATGAGCTGGATCAAGCCGTCGACGGACGGCTGCGTTTCTGCCTGCAGTTAGTATCGTTGTCGGCCATACTGCTGTCGGGTGAAGCCGGGACTGAGGCGGCCGCCAGTTGATCAGGAGGGGGGGGGGGGGGGGGGGGTGAGAGGGGGGGGGGGGGGGGGGGGGGGAAGTCTTGGGCCGAGACGGCCGCTTGTTGTTGATAGGGGGACGTCCATTTGGATCTGGTAGGGCGGCGGTCAGAGTGCAATTAGCCTGAATAGCTGTCTGGATCGAGGCACGCTAGATGGCGGACGTATCAAGCGCCGGGTCACGACTGTCCAAACCGTCTTGTCCAAGCTGTTGGTAAGGATCGTATCTGGCTGGACGAGGTGGCGGCTTTGTGGATTCTGACCAGAGTTCTGACCAGAGTTCTGACCAGAGTTCTGACCAGAGTTCTGACCAGTGAGTTCTGACACACGGCAACCGCTCTCAACATCTCAGGCGCCTATGGCATCACTACATACAAACATGTTGGGTGGAAAGAGGGAGGATTTTCGAGTCACTTTATGCGCGTGCAGGAAAAGACTCATCGCGAAACACCCGTGCACCGCGGACTTGTGCTCCCGCCACCGGTTCCACTTCCCCAAGACAGTGAGTCAATGAGGACGCCATAGATGCGGGCTCGGTGGCCGGCGCCATCACATTACGCTTCCTGCACAGGGCTGTTGTCCCACGTGCACTCGGATCGTACAAAGAGGAATCAGGCCCGAGGACGGCCGCAAATCAGTACATCCCTGATTGTAATCTTTTCAACCAAAACTGCTTCGCAGTAGCGGTTTTCTCCAGCCCCCACGTTTATAGATTCCATAGTCTGTAATCGACGCAACAACAACAACAATCCCGGGACTGCGCCAGGGTCTGGCACATCTGAATCTGCATGCCGGCCCTCCGTGTGTTCCATGAACTCAGACTGCGTCCCTCTAGACTATTTGTCCCTCTAGACTATTTGTCCCTCTAGACTATTTGTCCCTCTAGACTATTTGTCCCTCTAGACTATTTGTCCCAGGCACACCTGACTATCTGACCCACGCTCGCCTGCACATAGTTGCGGCTGCATGGCCCGTCCTGCACAGGGCACGCCGTGGTTGGGGCAATCTCACCTTCTCACATTGCAACCTACACCTCGTTCAAGCCCATTTCTGCCCCATTTCTGCCCACCTTTAGGCCACGACGGCATCATCAGATCATGGTTCAGACCGTGTTTCGCTCCTTAGAAGAGAGTTGCCGGAGTACCGTCATGGTGCTGGCGCTTCGAAAGACACCAGCTGAGCCAACTCAATGCCCCCAGAAATGACAGCCAATGCAGAAATGACAGCCAATGCTCCCAGAAATGACAGCCAATGCAAAAATGACAGCCAATGCCCCCAGAAATGACAGCTAATTCCCCCAGAAATGACAGCCAATACAGAAATGACAGCCAATGTCCACCACAAAATGATGGAGCGGAAAATAAAGGGCCAATGCCCACGGATTAACGGAGCCAATGCCGCTATACAAGAATGAGCCGGCCCTGGATGGCGTCCACGTGGTACACCGACGCCCACTTGACCAGGCCAAGCGTCGTGCGCGGCTCAGGATCAAGGTACATGAGCGCCTCAATCCCCAAGTCCTCACAAAACACAAACACCGCCGACGACGGCCAGGGGTTGCTTTCACCGTCGAAGGAGTCGGCGCCAGTGAAGTGGTGGGAACCAGGGAGAAGGTCCGCGGCCGTGGTGGAGCGGTCCGCGCCGTCCATGTCAATGTCTCGTGACACCCGGGTCACGACGCACCTCATGTGGGTGTGCCTGTCCGGGTGCATCTCGACAGCCTTGAGAGTCCAGTACCGCTTCTGTTTGGTGTCCAAGTACTGCCAAGCCTGCGCAGCGGTGTGGAGCTCTTCTGCGTGCTGGGCCAAAAGGGCAGTGTCGGAAGGCCCGTGCAAGTTATAGCCCTGCGCCTTCAACGGAGCAAAGTCCCGAGACTTGGGGTATATCGCCGTGCAAGACAAGCTGCTGAAGTGCACCGCCTGCAAGAGCTGGAGCTGGTTGAGGTAAGCCTCCACCGACCCGGGCACGATCTTCACGTACCCGTCTACCCCCAAGGTCACGTGCGCGGCGCGGCGGCCGCCGGCCGTTCCGTCGTCTCCCTCCCCGCCATCTTGGCCGTCGGCGCCCCACACACCCACCTCCTCGGGGCCGACAAAGTTACTGGCATGGAAGAACGCCAGCGGGGACACGGCCCCCGACACGTCGCGCGCGTAAGCCGCCTGCAAATACGAGTTGGCCGTAAAGTCCGGAAGAAGCGGGTTTTCGTGGCGGATAAGCACCTCGTCATAGTCGGGCCGCGGGTCCGGGAAGACAAGCCACCGCCGCCGCGACATCACCGGCACCCCGTGGCGCTCGGCAAACGCCGCCGCCATGCGCCCCGCGAAGATCTCCAACTCCCGGCGGAGGAAGCCGCTCTTCTCCGGCTCCGTTTCAATTGCCACCTCAGTGTGCACGAGATCGCCGGCCACCGTGAGCGTTTTGCGCGGGCGCTTGTGCATACCGGCCGCCGCCACGTTGAGCGCCGAGCGCCGGTTGCGAAACTCATAGTGCCGCCTCATCATGTTGAAGACGAAATTGAGCTCGTAATGCGCCTCGTCCGAAATGGCTGCGGGGGCGGCCGTCGGCTTGCGGCCAAAAAGGCGGAGCCGCTTGAACACGCTTTGCTCGAGCTTCCCGGTGAGCGCAGCCTCAAGCACCGCCCCGCCGAAATCGACCATCCTGTCGCGGGCAACGCGGCCGAACGTCACCTTCACCAAACGCAGAAACGCCCGCGCCGAGTCCGCAAACGACGCACTGTACTCGAATGTGAGCGTCATGCATGTCTGACTGGGCCCTTCGCCGTTACTGCTGAGCACATCGGCCGCCTTGATGAATTGAGCCGCTGATGGATGGGCGTCGGGCTGGAAGTGCATATAGCCGCGCGCCTCCGCCGGAAACGCGCGGTCGCCGCGCTCGCCGGGGTTCTGCGCCCATGCCTTGAAAGTTTCGGATGCCGGCGCAATCACTGCCGCTGGGTCTGGCACATGGATGTGGAGGAGGTGCCGCCGCGAATTGAGCTGCTCCAACGAGAAAGCGAGCGTTCCGTGCAGGCCCGGCACAACGTACACCTTCTGGGGCCCCGCCGACGCTCCGCCAGCGGGCCTTAGGTGCAGGAACCGGTCGCGGAAGGTCCTGGCCTCGGCTTTGGCCACCTGGTGGGTGTGGCCTGGGACCAAATCCCGAGGAGTGCATGCCACCACTGTTTTCGGCAGAACGGCCCCGAGCACCTGGCTCAGGAGCACCGGGTCCGTGAGCGGGTTGCACGGGTTGTCGTAAAGCCCTAAACCCACAAGAGCGGTGTGGAGCGCTCGCGGGCTGGCGAGCGGCCCAAACGGGCGCACCTTGCCGAGACGCCGCGTGAGTTCCGCATGCGGGTACGCTACGGCGTACTTGGCAGCCTCCACCACTGTCCGGAGCCGCGGGTGGCCCACGGTGAGATCCAGAGTGACTTGGTCGTACGCGGCGGCGGGGCTCCATTTGGCGGCCGCCTTAAGGCGCGCGGCTAGCGTCGCGCCCGCGTGCAGGAGCTCCTGCTCGGAGAAGGCCATGAATTCGCCCACCACCTGCGAGAGCGCAAGCGGCGTGGCCAAGAAGCACGGCGGCGGCGCTAGCCCGTTGGACGAGTGGTGGAACGACACGTTGGACCATCGGTCGGCATCGTAACAGTGCGGCACGATCCAGTCTGCAGGATTGGAGCACATGTTTCGATACAAGGCCAAGAGCAAGGCGTTCTGGTGCACGGAGGCGGGGCAGCCCCAGCCCGGCCACGTCCGGGACACGTCCGCCGCCACTCGGTGCAACGACACTCCTCGCGGCGCGGGGCCCGCCACGCCCAGGTACACCTGCCGCATGTCCACGCGGCGGCGGAGCTCGGCCACCATGGCCGAAAACTGGTGCAAGTACTGCACGAGCCGGCGCCGCGGGGGGTGCTCCTCGTCGAAGCGGTGCCGTAGAAGCTCGGCCGCTGCCACCGAGTCCTCACGGAGCACCTGCAGGCAGACAAACGTGTAGTCCTGCACACAGGCGCGGACGAGCTCGTTCTGCATCGTCAACACAATCAGTCTGTTGTGGAACTGGTTAAAGAGGCACGCCGGGGGCGCCACCACGAGCCCGAACCGGACCTCTGCGCCCACGCGGAACTCCACGAAATCTCCCCCGCGCGGCGGCGCCGTCCGGGCCCGCGCAGCCATGGCGGCCCACGGCTCGTATGCAGGCGTGGCCGCCATCATTTCGCCAAGCACAGACTGGTCGGTGATCTCGGTGTCGGGGTAGTATGCGTTGGGGTCGGTGAAGCCCGTGGACGATGGCCCCGGCGCAGGGGCCAGGGCTGCATAGTGCCGCCGCCCGGGGCCCGCCCGGTCGTGATGTGAGCCGGGCGCGTTGGTCACGGCCGTGGCCATGGCCGGAGGGGCTGGAGAATGGAATGAGCGGCTGAAAAGCCTAGATGCTTGCAGCCGCCCGGGCGCCTGCATGGGGAAGAATGGCCGGCCGTCGGGCGGGCAATGGCCTTTCTGGGGGCCGCTCGGGTGATTCCGCGGCCCGTTCGGGCGATTCCGCGGGCCGGGCCGTCGCAGACAGAGACTCAATGGCGAAGGTCGCCCCTGGGGGCCTCGTAGCCGACACATGGCGTTGTGCAGGCGTGTGGGTGGTGTTGGGAAGAGCGGCGCATGTGGAGAGAGCTGATGGCGATGTGCCCACGTGACGCGGGTGGGCCGCGCACGCCTGGACCTGAGCTCTACGCTACAGGGGCCAACTCCACGGCACCTTGGTTTGTCACGTGCCTTGCTGGATCAAGCAGGACAAGTCTGCCAATATACACGTACCAGGAACAATACCACGCAGGCCATTGCAGCGGCAGGAGCGACCAAGCATGTCTTCCGCAGGAGTGACCAACCAAGCGATGACCAACCAAGTGGTGAGGGTGCCACTGATGATCTCTGATTCAGCACCGCTCTGGATGCACTCCAAGGGTCCCTGATCCAGCCATGGCAGCCTCATGAAGATGCTAGCAATTGCCGGTTCTCTCCGCTTCCTGAGATTTCTTTATTCGTTCCTCTTGATTCCTTCCTCTAAGACCTTCTCCATCTGAGCCATCCCCCTATACCAGACTATCCAAGCCATCCGAGCCATCCGAGCCATCCGAGCCATCCGAGCCATCCGAGCCATCCGAGCCATCCGAGCCCATCCGTCTCATGCGCAGATCATCTCAACTCCCCAAATCACCTCTGTACCTCGCTTCTCAGGCGCGCCGCTGAATAATCACCGAGTTCTTGAGCTTCTCGCTTGCAACCGTGGCACTCGAATCGTCGGCAATGGGCTTTACCGGAAACGAGTGTGAAAGCGTGAATGCTTGGGCATCATTGAGCTCGTGCAGACGCACGAACGCGTACACCTGCGCCATGGAGTCGCCTCCGTTGAACAACGCAGACACTCGTTTGCCGTTGGCAAGGCGGATTTGCACAGGCGAGTCGCCCAGGCCCTGCGGCTCCTTGGCGGAAGATCCGGGTGGGGCCTCGTTGCCCTCGTTCGCGCTGGCCGCAGCCACGCCGGGTGATGGCGACGCCACGCTGGCCTCGCCGGGCACCGGCAGCCCAAGCCGCTGGCCCGTGCCGTGGAACCCGCTGAGCGAGCGCTTGGGCGGTGTGTAGTCCTCGTCCACTTTGCGCACCACGGAAACGTCCACGTCCTGGCCAAACTCCACATCCAACAACGAAACGGGCACGCGGCCCTGCTTCAATTCCTGGAGCACATGCACGTTTTCGGCGTCGTCGTAGCGCTTCAACTCGCCGTCGCCCACCGTAAACCCTTGGCGCCAAAAGACAATCTCGCGGTGCACTTTGGCCGGCCGCTTCACACTTTCGCGCTGCCGAATGGCCTCCAGCGGCGTGTTGGAGTCGCCCAACCGGAACCCTGCGCCCGAGAATGCCAGCGACTCGGCCGGGTCGGGGCCCTGCGCCGAGGGGCGGTCGTCGATTTCGTTCATTTGGTCGCTTGCCCGCTGGAAGATCTTCTCCACAAGCGATTGCTGCGCCGCCCGCGGGTTGCGCCGGTCTTTGTCGGGCTCCTCCACCTCTAGGCCGGATTTCTCGCCCCCGGTGAAGAAATTGGAGTTTGTCTTGTCGTCGTCGTCGTCGGCGTCGAGATCCCGCAACGTCCGAATGCCCGTCAGCGCCGCCCGCCCGCCCGAGGGCTTCTTGGTGGCGCTGAGCGGCTCGCCACTGTAAAAGTCCTCGATGGCTTCCGAGAGCTGGCCCTGGTGCTTGTCGAGGTACTGCGTTGCCACCGCATGTGACGCGTGTGTCATTGCCACGAATGTTTCGATATCCCGCTGCTTCGCCATGTCGTGGAGTACAGGGGTAGTCTTCCCATGATAGATTACGCGCGGAGGGCGCGGTGCACGGGTCCTGGTGCACGGGTGCTGGTGTATGGGTGCGCTGGCATGAGCCACCACCATCTACACTCATCGTACCTGTATATGTATATGTATTAAACCGATGTTGAAATCCCAAACCCCTAAATATTTAGAAAAGCAGACATGCTAAAAAGTCGTTAAAAAGACGCACTAATGTTGAATAAATGCGAGACACGTGAATTGAATCTCATCTTGATGCGATGGGGTTGTTCCCTCCAGGGCCCGGGCCCTAGTACTTGGCTCTGAACTCCTTGGCGGCATCCACCATGTTGGTCAAGGAAGCCTTGGTCTCCTCCCATCCTCTGGTCTTCAAGCCGCAGTCGGGGTTGACCCAGAATTTGTCTGCTGGGTAAGATTTCAAGATCTCGGTGATGCGAGCAACAAACTCCTCCTTGGAAGGGATTCTTGGCGAGTGGATGTCGAACAAACCCAATCCGATGTGGTTGGGGTACTCCGAGAACTCTCTGATGTAGTTTGCGTCATCCTTCTTGGAGAACTCAATGGACACAACGTCGGCGTCCAAAGCCTTGATGTGGTTAGGGTCAAGGTCCGAGTAGCAAAAGTGCGAGTGGATCTGAGTGGAGTTGTCGACTCCCGACGTGGCGACTCTGAAGGACTGCGCGGCCCAGTTCAAGTAGTCGGATCTCTCTTGGCCAGCTCTCAATGGCAACCCTTCTCTGATGGCGGGCTCATCAACCTGGATGACTGTAATGCCAGCAGTCTCCAAGTCCTGAACCTCGTCTCTCAAGGCCAATCCCAATTGCAATGCCTGTACCTTCTGGGACACATCATCTCTGGGGAATGACCATCTGAGACAGGTCACGGGTCCAGTCAACATACCCTTGACTGGCGACTTAGTCAAGGATTGAGCGTACACAGACTCCTTCACGGACATGGCCTTTGGTCTGGACACGTCACCAACAATGATAGGTGGTCTGACGTATCTGGATCCGTAGGATTGCACCCAGCCGTTGGTAGTGAAGACGTAGCCATCCAATTGCTCACCAAAGTATTGGACCATGTCGTTTCTCTCGGGCTCACCATGCACCAAGACGTCCAAGCCAATCTCCTCCTGGAATCTGATCACCGTCTCGATCTCTTGCTCGATGAACTTCTCGTACTCCTCCTTAGTGATGGTACCCTTGTTGAATTTGTTTCTGTTGATTCTGATATCCTTGGTTTGAGGGAAAGAGCCGATGGTGGTGGTTGGGAAAAGAGGCAAGTGGTACTTTTCCTTTTGCGCAGCCAATCTCTCAGGGAATGGCAGCTTTCTGGTGGACAAAGACTCGCTGATGGTAGCTAACCGCTCTTGGACCTTAGGGTTGGTGGTGATGGAAGACTCCTTTCTGGCCTTGATGGATTTAGCATTGGCAGCATAGAGAGCCGACACGTCCTCGCCCGACACGTCCTTTGCAATGGTAACAACGGCCTCCAACTTCTGGGTAGCGAATTGGAACCAGTCGGCAATCTCGGGGTTCAATTTGGTTTCGCTGGCCAAATCGACTGGAGTGTGCAACAAGGACGACGAAGTGGCGACAACCACTCTGTCAGCGCCCAAAGCCTCGATGGCCTTGTTGACGAAAGCGGAAGCCTTGGCGTAGTCGGTCTTCCAGATGTTTCTGCCATCAACAATACCAACAGACAAGGTTTGGGTGGCAGAGAGCACCGACAACACGTCGTCGAACTGGGCTGGGGCCTTGACAAAGTCGAAGTGGAGGCCCTTGACTGGCAAGTCCTTAAGCGCAGCCAAGTTGGGTCTGGCGTCGCCGAAGTAGGTGGTCAATGTGATTTCGGGCAAGTCGTCGCCAACCAATTGGTCGAAGGTTTTCTTGTACAAGCCTTGAACTGACTCGGGCAAGTCCAACACCAAGATGGGCTCATCGATCTGCACGGTCTTGGCGCCTGCTTTGTAGAGCTCTTGAAGCAACGACTTGTACACGGGCAAGAACTTGTCTAACAAAGAGACTGGGTCCAAGTCCAAGGAGTCCTTGTCAGCCTTACCCAAATGCAAGTAAGAGATTGGGCCGACCACCACGGGCCTGGTGTCGATGCCCAAAGCCTTGGCCTCCAAATACTCATTGACTGGCTTCAAGCCGCCAGCGGTGTTCAACTTGAATTCGGTGGAGTGAGAAAACGTAGGTCTCACGTAGTGGTAGTTGGAGTCGAACCACTTGACCATCTCCAAGGCAGTCACGTCCACGGCAGACTCGGTCTCGGTGGCCTTTCTCTGCAAGCCCCTGCCCATGGCAAACAAGACGTCAATTGGGTCCAAGTCGAACTTGGTGTATCTGTCAGGAATGACGTTGAACAAAAGAGACAAGTCCAAAACCTGGTCGTAGTAGGAGAAATCGTTGGAGGCAATGACATCCACGCCGGCATCTTTCTGCAACTTCCAGTTGTGGGCCCGGATCTCCTTTCCTTTGGCCAACAAGTCGTCCACTGACACCTTCTTGGCCCAGTAGGCCTCGGTGACTTTCTTTAACTCTCTTTGTCCGCCGATACGGGGAAAACCTAAAACAGATGATTGAACCATTGGGCAAATATGCGAGGTGCTATGCGTGGTGGTAGTCTTGAAAAAAGGGGGGGGAAGTGACGGGAAACGGGTTCCTTATATAGTGGAACTGGGGGCTGGAAATTTTGCAGCGCCTCGCGAGATCCGCGGCTTGTGTGCAGGCGCGCACGTCGTTCCATTCCGGTTTGGGATGGCGGCCACGAAAAACTGCCGCTGGTGGGGTCTCGTGCGCACTCGCAGATGCCCTTGTAAGCACTGCAAAAACGCGTGGCGGAAGGGCGGATGGGGCCGAGGCGTGTGTTTCAGCACGGTGTGGGGCGGAAGGTTTGCGGCCGGTTCAGGGCCGCGGTGGGCGTATGCGACGGAACGAATCCGAGTCAGCCAGCACGGGCCAAGGCTCTGTGCAGGCGGCGGCTTTGCAGCGCGCACGTGCCATGGCATTTCCGGCGCGTCACGTGCAATCGCGCCGCCACATCCGTGCACCTTCAGTTTAGCCTGCCTGCCAGTCCTAAGGAACACTAGGGTTTCTTCCGCACCCTAATGCAGTAAGCGGTCGTGCAACACCCATTATTCTTGGATGCGAGTATTTCGGCTCCACTGGTTAGGTGATGGGGAATATAAGGGTGCATGCCCGGTACGTCCTGCATGGAGTGACGGGTAGTGTGCAGGTCGAATCTACGGCGTTCTGCATGGGCGCGATATTATGTGCCGGTTACATGGCGGGCTACGACAGCGCATACTTGTTATATCACAACATTAATTGACCAAGACTGCACGCATACATTGGTCACATAAGTAGCATCTATTGATCACACAACTGCACATAGGTGCACGGGTCACGTGCATGGACACTGGCGTGATTTGCATCACCGTCAATGATATTCTATCGAGAGTCGGCATGTCCCGGAGACAGGCCATGATTAAAGTTGGAGGCCGGCTAGGACCACGTCAACCGGTGGGCCGGGTCTAGGCCGCTCACTGCTTCAATTTGCTGTCACCGGCCTTCTTGCGGCGCTCCACAATTTCGGCCAAGACTCCGTCCGAGTGCATCAAGCCGTATTGGCGGAACTGCTTGATGGCGGCGTTGATCTGGGGCGTGTCCAAGTTTTCAATATAGTGCTCAAAGCACTCGCCCTGCTTGATGAAGTACTCGTAGCTCAACACCAATTTGTCGTCGGAAATGTCCTTCAAGGAGTTGGCGGTCGACAACGGGGTGTTGAAGCCCTCGCCGTCACCCAAAAACACGCCCAAGTGCTTCAACTTGTCAAACAAGCCGGCCTGGTGCGCGGGGACCATGCCGCCGAGCTGCTTGATCTTGTACTCTCTGTAGGCGTCCTTGTACTCGTCAGCATTGGCGCGCTTGGAGCCGGTCCAGCCCAAAGAAACCAATTCCTCCTTGGACACCTCGTTCTTGACGCGCGAGCCAAAGCGCACGAGCCTTCTGGGGTTGAAGAGGCCCAGGTAGAGCACAAAAAACACGGCCAACACCTTGACAAGATGAAACAAGAAAAAGGCCACCTGAGCGCCCACGTTCACGGGCTCCTGCAAGTCCTTCACAAACACATCGGCAATGTGGTTGAAGTTATACTTGTAGGCCAAGTATGACAAGACGTACGACATCTGGTTGGTCAAGCAGATGCCCGGGGTGGGCGACACAAAGTCCGGCAAGTCTGTGTAGAGCCACACCACCAAGAACGTCACGAACGCATAGAATCCGAACGCATGGTAGTGCCACACCGGCATCACCAACTGCCCGGGCCAGCAGTGTTTCAGCACGGTTTCGTGCATGGCCACCGGACGCTGGTACTTTTCCTGGCCGGTCTCGTACGAGAACAAGAGCGCGCCGTCTTCCGTCAAATATCCTGGCGCCGTGGACACCACGAAGCCCACTGGCCGCGGCGAGTAGAACACGTTGGGCCGCAATGAGATGGGGAGCGTGTCGAAAACGCGGAGGAGGTCCTTGAACTGCGTTTTGGACGTGATCTGCAAGCAGTAGTCCTTCTCCATATCATCGTTGAAGCGCAAGTAGATTTCCACCGCGGACTCCGGCTCGGATTCCTCCACCACTTCCATGGCGGCGTCCGTGGCGGTTGCCTGCAGCACATCTCCGGCGCCGTCCTTGCCGTCTCTGGCGCCCTTCTTGCTTATGTGGGAGACGTTAACGTCTTCATTGGCCACTGACATGTTGGTGTAGAAGCAGACGAAAAATCGCTCTCAAGGCGGGGCGCGCCGCCCATGCTCGAGGTGCAGGCCGGCAGGGTTTTTTCCTCGCGTGTCTGGCCATTTCTCCGCTTCGCTATGCCTCCCTTGGCTCGGTGGACCTAACCATGGCTTCCCTTGACTCTGTGAGTTTGTGAATCCGTGCCTCCGTGACCCTGCCTCTTCTCTCTTGGCTTGAAATTTTCGGACTATCTTAGAAGGGCTGTCATGAAGTCAAACACCAGAGCCCGGGCTCCTATGTTTATATCTGAAAACTGCTTCCATCGAGAGATGAACCGAGGGATGCCGAGTGCCGAAGCGACTGACCATTCATGTGTTCACTTTTCGCCACTTTGGATCAGGTATTAGCCGAGTCAGCTGTTTTTTGGCGCTTTCTCTGAGGTTCGAATTTGGGGTTTGAGTTTGCCAAGGAAATAAGAGCTTCTTTTTCAGGAAACAGACGCTCGGAATGCTCAATAGTGCTGGGAACACCTGACACGGCTCTGAGAAGATCGTATGCGCCATCTTCCATCGTCAAATATTGTGCACATACAATGCTGATCCGATTTGGCCGCTCTTATTCGGATTGGGGCTCGTTCACTCAACTCGGCCGATACGGTAGAGTTGTACAAGTGCAGGAATGGTCAGGACTGGAACAAGGACCTTGTAGGATCACCGAGTGCTGTGCATAAACCGGAACGCCCGCCTGTGGAAAGCTCCATTGCACTATGCCGTCGCCTTCAGCCTTCAACCTCAGCACTGTTTAAGTGGTGGTGACTAGTGTGTCTGACTGTGGCTTTCTTGTGTCTATCGGAGGTGAAGCGTCCAGGTGTAAATTGTAGGCCGCCAAGCAGGCGTGAGTGAAGTAGGGAGATCTGAGTCAGAAGGTGGACTGGCTGTGGATTTCACTTGTGTCAATATCCTGGTGTATACCACATGCTAGGCAGCCAGAGACAAATTAGTCAGGCACAGTAGTCCACTGAAATGAGGAAGGAGGGAATGGTCAGGCCAGGTCGAGGGCAGGTCGAATACCCTGTTCTCCAGTCAGAGTTAGAGCCATGATGATCCTGGTCAACGCCGCGAACATGTCTGGCCACGGCCTTGTCAAATCCACTTTCAGGTCAATACCGGTTCCAAATCACGGTAGGGAATCCAATGCTCCATTCGCTGCATTCTCGAGGAATCCCATGAACCAGATTTGTGATTTTTGTGAATTTAGTAAATTTTGTGTTTTTAATGAATTTTTCAAACCAGCTCAAAAGTATGAAGACTGAATTTTCGCTATTTTCCAGCGATTCTTTACTTTTAAGGGTTAACAAAAAGGGGCTCGCGGCAAATGCAGACTTACAAAAATAAAATGTCCCGAACTTGTTCAAGCTCATTTATTTTCTCAAACCACCTGTGCACGCTCCTCAAAAGACGTCAGCCATTGCTTGTCTATCACCCGTGCATAGGAGATGCATTGCCCTTCGCCCCATCGAGCTCCATTAAAATTCATACAGTTAGACTGCAGGCCAGGGAGTCTATTCTCATGGAAAGGATAAAAATAAGGGATGTTTTCGCCGAATTGATCTTCAACACCACATGCCCACTGTCCATAAAGGGGTCATATTTCGAGCGCGTCGAGCTTTTTGACAACGTAAATGTATCTCACAGGCACATGATTGGACCTGGCAAATCTTGGCATAAGCCGACTTTGATGAACTCTTCACACTTTGCAGCGGACATTGATTATGTAGTACTCACCCCACACCAAAAACTTTGGTATTCTATGGTGTATGGAAGAGTGGTGTGGGGGACTGTATAGCTTGTGTCATCCTCTTATTCAGGTATTCCTCTTCGGCAATTAAGTTTGTAATTTGGACGCCATCTTTTGTCTTTTGGTTCCCTCATGACAGCGAAACCCTGAATATATATACCTCTTCGCGACCTTGCATAGCCGCCACAGGCTCTACATGGTTGCACATGAGAGATCTGCAAGTAGTCATGTTTCACATGTCCTATGCATCTTTGAAACACGGACTGGTATCAAATGTAATTGGCTACACCACCACATGGGGCTCGCCTGCACCGTGTTACCGTACTGCACCCAGCTTTGTGCCCCGAGCCGCACTTACAGCCTGCCCCGTTTATAAGTCAAAGTGTTTCGTTCTTTTTCGTGTGCTTGAAAATGCTTTCTCGATAGGTGAATTCTAATTTTTTTTAAAAGCTCTCCAGAGAATCATTGTGTCTTAAGAGTGGTCGGTGAACTTAAGGCTCGGCCTTGCCTGGAAAAACTTGCAGCACCCGCTTCGCCAAGGGGTGCTATTTAGCCACTCTTTCAAGAAACCCATGGATGGATAGAACCAAATAAGGTCTAAAAGGGAAAATTTGCATAGAGTGAATTCCTAATTACGGCTAAATAACTGCGGCTGAAATGGCTTAATGAATGAGTCTCATTGAATGGGGTTATATGGAGTCTACGATTTAAATCCTACGATGCGGAGCCTTGAACAATGAGTTTACGATGAAGATGATGAAAAAAGTCTCGATGGGGAGTCAAAGATGAAGCCGATGACAAAAATCTTCTTGAAGCGTCGAAGATGACGAGTCAAAGATGAAGGACCGATGTTACAGTGTCTATGATACATTAAGGCTTGTCTATAGAAATGATCGAAAGAACGGCTTAAGCGGAATTCTTCGATAGTTAAAGTACTTGTTTTTTGACTAGAAGAAGTTCGAGCCAGCCAAAGAAGGTCCGTCTCCCGTCATTAAAAGAGGTTTTCTAGGTGCGCCATGTAACTTGCATACCATGGTGGGCATTCTGACTGGAATGGTCAGGATATGCGCTGATCCCAATTTGGGCTGGGTCATTGCTTCTCGGCCTCAACAAAATATTCATCTAAGGTATTACCTTTACGCTGTGAATTTTTTTGAGAGACACATTTGGCCAAAACTCAGAGTCTTTTCGCGGCCTGAGAAACTGGCGGAGGCCAAAAACATCAGGTCACTTTGAGAATCAGAACCCTTATGTGGCTGTATTGCATCTTATTTCAACACCAAAATGTTTTTTCAGCATTCACACTCCTCCAAATTTGAAATCGCATGAACCGATCATACTGCGGCTGCTTTCGCCCAAGCAGACACGTCCAGCCCTTTATTACAATTTCGATGCCAGGTGGTTATGTTTTGCGTTGGTTTCAGAGAGCATCAAGGGGTATCAGTGTTCCTTTACCCATTCCAACAAAGATGTTTAAGCACACGATCGGCAGCCACACCTTCGGTGCCCTTATCCAAGCGAGGACACACATTTGGGCAATTTGGGATTCCCCAATTTTTCTGGTGGCCTCAAGAAACTGCTCAACAGCAAACGGTCTAAGAGGTCAAAGAAACTCCACGACGGGGTATTAATGCAGAGCAGAGAAGGCAAAAATTTCGAATAATAGTGGTTTTCTGAGAGAATATGAAGGTGGAAGCGATAGTTTTTACAAACTTGGTCTGGAGTCGGCCATACTTGGAGGCTAATAACCCTCAGACTCAAGAAGACAGAAATCATGGGACAAAGGGAGCAAGGAGCAAATGCTGCATATTGGTATCGATATTTAAATGCTTTCCTGTGATTTGATGTGCTATTGATTATCCTTGGGAAAATTTCCCTCACGTATGACTCTTTCATGCTTTCTTAGCAAGGATCAATGAAAACATCGTGCTTGATCTTTACCGTGATGAAATCTTACTGACACTGATCACGCTCCGGCTGTCTCCTTGAATTGACCCGTCTGTGTGGATTGAAAATTACCTGGATCCTGAACCGACTTGAGAGTCAACAAACGTATTCGGCACCACCAGAGCTTTAGCCAAAAGTATCTTTCTGGCCATAAGCTGATGGCTGCATTCTAGCAATTTGGATCGGAGGGCTATGCGGTTGAAGAAGAGGAGAGCTTTATTTGCTCAGACTTTGACTAGAACAGTCTCAGGTCTTTCCAGTTTCAGGTAGTCTAGGCCTTTCTAGACGAAATTGAACGCGAATTTGGAAAACGCATGGGACACCGCATCGACCAACACTTGGCCTGTATAGTTGCGTGTCTTCTTGGCTGGATACATTGACTGCTCTTCTTGGCGTAACCAAAGTTCACTGCAGACATTTTGCCGACTATTGACGGAAAAATAGCACTTACCACATCCCTGTTTTAAAAGCTGGACAAGACGTTGGTACTTGACTTTATTTTTGAGTAGGCAGCAATACCAGAGCCGCACTGAAATAGAGTAGGCGCTTGAGCCAGACAAATGTAGGCTTAATTTAATTACAGCAGACTTAGAAAAACTAAACAGAATCACGGACCTAAACAGACTCGTCCAAACCAAAACAGACTCAAAGAGACCAAAACAGACTCGCCGAGACCAAAAAAGACTCGCTGAGACCAAAACAGACTCGCCGAGACCAAAACAGACGTGAAGCGCCCTCGTCTATCACAGAGCATTGCTCTTCCTATCCTAAATATGCATTTGTCGGTCAATATTGACTAGTCCGTGTCTTTGGACAAACAAGGCATTGTTGGGACGCAAAGATCGGTGGTACAAGAAATTTTTCACGGCCGCAGCGCTATTGTTGCAAACACTTTCAAGTGGTGGTCAAAAATGACTCAAGAGCGCATTGTTTTGGACTAGTTTTATGCGGCTATTGTTGAGGTGTATAGATTTTGTCCAGCCAGAGAGGATGCAACCAGGAGTGTCCGGCCGGCGTCTTGTGCAGAAGCTGCATTGGCGAGCCGCATGAGAGGAGATTCCGACACCAAAAGCCAGGCCGTTGGCACGCAGTGGTCCGCGGCTAGTTTTACTTAGGGTAAAGTGAAATGACCAGCAGTGGTTCCAAAATACTCCTGTGCAGGATGCAACCTGATTACCAAAGCGTGAAGTAGCCAGTAGCCAGCACCGGCGAGGTGCAGAGCTACTAGTTGGCGCAGCGCATTGTTGGCGGATGCAGCACTAGCGCGGCGCGCTTTTCTCCGCGCGTCGGGGGCTGCACCGCTAGCGCAGGCGCATTGTCCAGCGCTCGGGCGCGCCTTATGGCGGGCGACGCAATGGCTGCGACGGAGCGGCCGCGCGGCCGATTTACTGCAAACGTACGCGGCGCACTTATGATTGGGCAGCCCACTGCGTTTGTCGATCGCCGCCAGCCTTGGGCCAGTAGCCACACCAATGCACCGCCAGCGGCGCCACGCCGCGCCCCGCCCGAGTCAGCCACACCTCTTTGTCCGTACCTGAATCTTTATTCTTGTGCCCACGCGCCAGCGCCATTATCCAGCGCGCCGTTTGGCCAGGCACCAGACAATAGACAATAGACAATAGACAGACACATCACACCAGCAGACACAGAGACATCACAACATCAAACCCGGACACAGACACATCACACCACCATACCCAGACGCAGACAGACACAGACAGACAGAGACAGACACAGACAGACACAGACAGACACAGACAGACTTAGACAGACACATACAAACGCGAACGGCCTACGATCCCCCGCCACGGGCCGTTCTTGCAGCCCTGCGCCCCGCCCGCCTTCCGCAAGCGGTGGCTACTGCGCTTATGCGCGGCGCAACCCTTTGTCATCCTGCAATTTCTCTTCCGATTGTTGGGCGCCTTGGCTTGTTTTTGCTCCTTGTTTACCCTTTGGGTGCCGCCACCCAGGTCTACTTAACGTGGCCGCTCCGCCGCGATTCAGCGCTCCTTCACTACCACTATCATGAAACTCTCCGTCTTGTGTTCGCTCGTGGCTGCGGCCTCAGCACTTCCCCAGCTTGAAATCAAGGGGAACAAGTTCTTTTACCCCAACAACACCCAGTTTTTGATGAGGGGCGTGGCGTACCAGCAAGCGCCCTCGGGCGGCGCCGGCCCCAACGCCTATGCCGATCCGTTGGCCAACGCAGAGGCTTGCAAGAGGGACCTTCCTTACTTGCAGGAGTTGCACACCAACGTGGTGCGGGTGTACTCCATCGACCCGACGAAGGATCACACGGAGTGTATGAAGCTCTTGGATGCGGCGGGCATCTATGTTCTCGCGGACTTGGGGGAGCCGGCGGTGTCGATCAACCGAGAGGGGCCGCAGTGGGACCTCGACTTGTTGAAGCGCTACACCGACGTGGTGGACGCGTTGCAGAAGTACCCGAACACGATGGGGTTCTTTGCCGGCAACGAGGTGACCAACCTGGTGCAGAATACCCAGGCGTCGGCCTACGTCAAGGCCGCCATCCGTGATACCAAGGCTTACATCAAGAAGCGCAACTACAGGGGCCTCCCCGTGGGCTACGCGGCCAACGACGATGAGGCGATCCGCAGGCAGGTGGGCGAGTACTTTGCGTGTGGCTCCGACCAGGACAGAGCCGACTTTTTCGGGCTCAACATCTACGAGTGGTGTGGCAACTCCACTTACGAACGCTCCGGCTACGCCGAGGTGACGCGCCTCTACAAGAACATGGGCATCCCGTTGTTCTTCTCCGAGTACGGCTGCAATGCCGTGCGGCCCCGTGTTTTCCAGGAGGTGTCCAGCATCTACACCAAGATGACCGACGTGTGGTCCGGAGGCATTGTGTTCATGTACTTCCAGGAGCAAAACAACTACGGCTTGGTGGAGGTCAAGGGCTCGCAGGTCAAGAAGACCCCGGACTTTGCGTTTTTGAAGCTGGAGTTGGGCCGCGTATCGCCGGTGTTGCACTCGGCGCTGGCCTCCACCCCCACCTCGTGCCCCACCGTGGGCAACAACTGGCGTGCCTCCACGAGCCTCCCTCCTACTCCCGACCAGGACTTGTGTGACTGCGTGGTGGACAGCCTCGAGTGTGCGCTCAGTCCACTGGCCGACCTGTCCCGCTTTGGGGGCATTTTCGACTTTGTTTGCCAATCTATCAATTGCTCGGCTATTGCTGGTGACGCCCAAACTGGAATTTACGGCAACTACTCAGGCTGTGCCGTCAGGCAAAAGTTGAGTTATGTCATGGACGCCTACTACAAGTTTGCCAACAGGTCCGACTCCGCTTGTGACTTCCAGGGTGCTGGTGTCAAGCAAACCCCCAAGAACGGAACGTGTGCTACCAAGTTCCCTGGCAACTCGTCTGCACCTGCTGGAAGCAAGCCTGGAAGCTCTTCTGCTGCCAAGGGCGGAAACTCCTCAGCTTTTAAGACTGGTGACTCCTCAGCTCTTAAGACTGGCGACTCCTCAGCTCTTAAGACTAGTGACTCCTCAGCTCTTAAGACTGGAAACTCTTCTGGCTCCAACGCTGGGGCCAAGTCTGGAGCCATGTCTGAAGGTAAAAACGGAGCCAAGACTGGAGCTACCTCTGACGATAAAAAGGGAGCCAAGTCGGGAGCCAATGCTCAGTCTAACGCAGGAGGTAATTCTGCTTCCAAGTCTGGAGGCAGTGCAGGAAGCACCTCTGGAAGCAATTCAGGAAATAGGTCTGGAAGCAACAGTCAATCCAACGCAGGAAGCAACTCTGGAAGCAACCATGGATCCATTCCAGGTAGCAAGTCAGGAAACAGTGAATCCAACGCAGCAAATGAGTCGGGAAGCAACGGCGGTTCCAGTTTAGGAAACAAGCCTGGAAGCAACCCCGGGTCCAGTTCAGGAAACAAGTCTGGAAGCAACGGTGAATCCAACGCAGGAAACAAGTCTGGAAGCAACACAGGAATCAAGCCGGGAAACAGCGGTGAGTCCAACGCAGAGAACAAGTCTGGAAGCAACGCTGGAAGTGGAAGAAACCGGGGAAGCCACTCGGAAATCAGTAGCTACTCAGAGACATCGTCTGAGAGCTACAACGAAAGCTACAACGAAAGCAATTCTGAGAAGTACGAGGAGAGTTTTGCTGAAACAAACGCTGAGAGCTACGCCGAGGCTCAACAGTCTTCCCAGGGCAGACATGACAGAAGCGCAGGCAGCAGCAGCAGCAAGGGTTATCACAACGCCACTGCCGGTGCCACTGCCGGTGCCGGTGCCAAAGCCAACGCCACCTTCATGGGAGACCTCAGCGAAAGCATCCCCATTTTTGACGAGACTTGCGAGACCGAAGTCGGTGCAAACGATACCCAGGCCACTGAAGTTGCCAACAATGCAGACATCCAGTCCACTGAAGTTGCCAACAATGCAGACATCCAGTCCACTGAAGTTGCCAACAAGGCAGACACTCAGGCCACCGACGGTTCCAACAAGACAGACACTCAGGCCACCGACGGTTCCAACAAGACAGACACTCAGGCCACCGACGGCTCCAACAAAAAAGACAATGCTCAGGCCAGTTCCAAGTCGCAGCCAGAAAATGAACAAGACAACAGCACGCAGGACATCTGTAAGTGTCTTGAGGCCAGCCTTGAGTGTGAGTTCAATCCTAACGGTAACATGGCGGAACTTGAGAATACACTACAGTGGGCGTGCAGTCAATTTGAGTGCACAGAGCTTAAAGAGAACGGCAAGTACGTTTCTTGTACCGCGACACAGAAGTTGGGCTACGCCATGAACTTATACTACACGTCCATGACAAGGCAGCCCCACGAGTGTGAATTCGGGGGCTTGGGCCGGCGCAAGAAGCCCACCAACAATGGCCAGTGCGGCACGGGGTCGGCGCCAGCCGAGGCGGCGGGCAAGCAGGCGCTCGGCAAACGCAGCGTCGAGGCGGCGTTGAAAGCCCTCAACGCCACCAACAGCTCCAGTAACAAGCTCCCCTCGTTCGACTCGTCGTGCACCAGAGTGTCCCAAAGCTTCGTGACGTTGGTGGGAGTGAGTGCGTTGCTCTGCTTGTGGCTCTAGGCGGGCGGCGTGCCGTTAAGGCTTGACGCGTCTGGTGAAGAGACGAGCGGTTTTTCGTATTATCCAACTTGGTTTTAAACTAATAAACAGACGTTTCTCGATGGCCCGCCGAGCCGGTGGCCAACGTCACGGCGGCGGGTCACATTCCAGAGCGCTTTGGGTGGGGCAGGGATATCCGTTGTGATGTGCTTTACATTGGTTCCTGGTCATTGCCGTCCCCTCTGTTTACTTTAAAGGGGAGCAACAACAATACCTGAGCAAAAGAATATCAAGAAGTACTTGGAAACAGGATAGATTCGATGGTGGATTCTATCAAGGTGCAAGGGTGTACCACACGGAAGCAGAAGACGCCATTTACCCTCGGATTCAGTACGGAGAGGTCGATTAGTGTCCTGAAATCGACCCCAATTCCATAGCGCTACCTATGAGCACATAAGCGAACCCAGTTTGTTTCTACACCGGGAGTTCTGGGGCACGGTTCCTAAACAGAAGACGTAGATGCAGGGATCGCCCGGGAACACCCCATGCTACATGCATATGTTTCATGTTCGTGCAGGAATGCATGGCCCCAGGGTATATAAGGAGGGGCTTTTCCCCCGTTTTCTCGAGCCAGAAAATTCCCGTCTATTCCAGGATGCTGTGATAATTTGAGGACCCAAATTCCACCTCCACGAACGACAATCTGGAGACCCTGTCTAAGATCTTAGACTCGAGACCACACGCTGCTTACCGGATGCAACATCGGGCTTCCCGGTCGCCCTGGTCAAGACTGGCCGTTTGGTGCTTTTTCCAGTACACAGATATCTGGCGAGGTCGTGGCCAGCTCCAAATTCCTGATGCTGTTTGACGAGTGCCCTTTATCTAAGCGCTAGGCGTTACGAAAGAAATAGCTGGTGGGAAGTCACCATGAAGCAAGTTTTTAGTACCCGAGCTATACAAAAGATGCATTACACCCCTAATACAAAGGGGATCAACCGGAGTGGTATAGAACCCTGGCAAGACTGCGCAACAGGATCATCTTGGAGAGACCAGTCGGGCCGGTCTTTCCGAGGGCGTCCAAATGGGCCTCAATTTGAAAGCTTCAACAAAGTACCCCCGGTATCGAAGAATGGAGACCAAAGTGGGATGGACCTCTCATGGGTGTGATCCCAAGTCATTCCGCATCTAACCTGCATGCTTATCTGGCCCCATAACAGTGCACTGCTCGAGGTGCGAAGACGGAAATTATAGCCAAGGGGGCTTGGAAACTACGGGTTAAAGAAGAAATATTAAAGCCACCTTATTCCTATGGAGAAATCCCCAAGTCAAATGGTACTTTCAAAAGGGTATAATAATGGTGGCGAGCCGCTTCATGCAACAGCACGCAGAAATGCAGCTACTGGAAAGGCCTCGCCATCGGATTTTCAACCCACGAGTCGAGCACAATGCATGCTGGCCTGGGATGCTAACAATCCGAACCAAACAAGCAGTCCCCTCCGCCTGTGCTTCGACAAGAGATCTACCCACTAAGGCAATCACGGCCGAAGGGACCAGAGATTCAAGGGGTGAAGGACCATTCCCGGATGTAAGCCGCTGGCTAACTCCCAGGACTTTCTACCACCCCGGTTTGAGAACCCCCAACGTGATTCCTCATACGGTATCCACTGAAGCGCATACAAATGGCTTGTCCGATAGGAAAGCCTGCACTTATCTCCACGACAATGTCGTTTTGGAGCCCCACCAACGCTGCACGTGAGTGCATGGCTAATCAACGGCCCCTCTCAATACCCTGCGGGTATTTGGGAGCTTTGTTGTTGATGACTTTCCTGTCTTGTTTCTTGGATGGATCCCATGCCAAATCAACCTCAACACCCTAAGTCTCTTCCCGTTGAATGCGTTCTTCCAGTGGGATACCACGATAATGAGTTTCTCCACACCTTCTTGCCTCCATATCCTTGATTTGTGCCGTTGTGGCCTTGACTTTGGCACTTTGGGATCTCCGTCAATTTGCATCCCCTTTGCATATTTTTCTGGTCACCTTGCGCACCTTGAGAGAGGCTGCTGTGATTGGCCCATGGTTGCAACTGACTTGACTGACTTGACTGACTTGACAAACCGGTTGTCTCGATCCAAACCAATAGCCAGTTCCTGGGCAATCACCACATAACCTCCAGCGCATGCCCTCACTGCCCACTCAAACACGCATCACCCGTCGCTGGTGGCGTCGTCCATCACCATCTTGCGAATGTCCCAGCAGTAATCCAGATCGAACGCCCTGGGCCAGAGGTTGTAGGCTTCGTTCGCACCAAACCAGTTCTGGGTCTTCTTGCGGATCTTGGCCTCCTCTTTCTCAAAGCGAGCCAAGGCCTTGTGGCTGAGATGGAACTCCTCGCCGATGTACGCCAGTGGCCGCGCAGACGTGGACGAGGAGCTCAGCACGGTTCGCTGGGTGAAGGTGCTGACGCCCCGGCCCGCCGAGGTCTCGAGCCCTGCGCCAGCGTATCGCGGAAGGTCGTCGGCCACCAAGTCCGACACGTCGCGGAACACATTCTCGCTTTCCTCGTCGGCCGAATCCATGTTGACCCACCGGAGGTTCTTGGCGTCGTACTTCATGTTGCCGGCTTGGCCACGCGCCGCAAACTGGTCGCTGGTGATGAGCCCGCGGGCGGCCTCCTCGAACCGCAACAAGTCGTGTTCGTTGCCCTCCCAGGTTTTGGCCGACGCATTGAACCTCATCTTGCGGCTGCCCTCCACGACGGGCGCGTATGATTGGTGGTTGAGGTTCTTCAAGAGCCCGATGTTTTTGCGGGGGGCGTCGCCTGCAGCCACCGCCTTCTTTCGCTTGGGGCTGCTTCGGAGTTGCATCTGCTTTTCGGTGATTTCCATGTACTTTTCAAGCAACTGCTTCTTGCGGAGCTCCATGTTGTAGTCAATATCTTCTGCCGATAGGGCGGATCTTCCGTCATTTGTGTCCAGTGTGCTTGGATCCTCTCTTGAGCCTGCTGAGTCGGTTGAATTTCGTGATTTTCTCAAGTCTCTCCTGTCTTTGTCTCTTCCGGCTGTATCTCTTCCGGCTGTATCTCTTCCGGCTGTATCTCTTCCGGCGGTGTCTCTTTCGTCTTTGTCTCTTCCATCTGCCCCTCTTCCATCTGCCCCTCTTCCATCTGTCCCTCTTCCATCTGCTCCGCCATTGCCTTCCCTCTTTCTATCGCTGGTGTAAAAAGAAGGCATGCGATCCAACTTCTTGATGAGCTTATTGTTCTGGTTGAAAAATGGGTGCTCCCTTGAGCCCTCCAAGGCGCCGTTCAAATCCATGGTCGATTTGCTCTTTGCTGGCTTGAATGTTCGGAGCGACTGTGGAAAAGAAGGCATGCTCATCTTGTGGGGGAGACCTGGCTGCTGGAGGTCTGGCTGCTGGAGGCCTGGCTGCTGGAGGCCCGGGTGATGAAACCCCAGAAGATGGAGCCCCGAGACGGGCGTGCGGAAATGCGCTAGCCGGGCCGAACTGATCTTCTGCGAGGGGTCGCCCACAAAGCCCTCTTCAAACTGGTCGAAATCGTCCTTCATGTACTCGTAGTCCACGGTGCGGTCGGCATCGGGGTGCCCATTGTGGGGGTCCCTGTGGTCCTTGAGTCTGAGCGTCTGGGCCTCGTCGTGGTGCCGCTGCCGGAGCGTGCGCACGTCGTTCTGGCTCTGGTAGCGGCTGTAGAGCTCCTTGTCCTCGAGCTCGGCCTCCTTCTGGAGCTGCTGCCGCCGCTCTTGGAGAACGTTGGTGGCCCGGCCTGCACACGCGCCCGGCGCCTTGGCCTGGTAGATGCCGCTCTCCTCCTTGCCGAAAATGTCGTCAATCTCCTCAAAGTCCTCGGCGTCCATCTCCGTGATGTCGGTGTCGGTGTCTTCGCTGTACGAGCTGAGCGACCGCCGGTTGGACGGCGACGGCAACGAGATGGTGGCCGGCAGCACCCACTCCTTGAACTTGGCCTGGTCCACGCCGGAGAGCTCGAACCCGGCCCCGAAAGACCGCTCCACGTCGCCTTTCTCCGTGTAGTCTTGGAAAACGCGCGGCGAGAGCGTGGCTCTCCTGGAGCGGTCCCTGAAGTGGGGGCTGGAGGCACTCGAAAAGGCCGCTTTAAGCGCGAGTTTGGGCTCGGCGTGCGGCGACACCCGGAGCGTGCCTAGCGCATGGTCTATGTCGTGGGCTTCGAGGGGTTCTGATTGGTTGCGGGCTTCGAAGGGTTCTGATTGGTTGTGGGCTTCGAAGGGTTCTGATTGGTTGTGGGCTTCGACGGATTCGGACTGGTTGTGGGCTTCGACGGATTCCGATTGCTTGCGGAGGAAAACATGCGGCTCCATGTCGAAAGCGCTGAGATCGCCGAGGAAATCGGACTCTTTGTCGGCCCAGTTCTTGAGCTGGTCCCGTTTCGACTGGCGGGGTATTCGTTGCAGCATCGTAAGCGCTAGGTGTGCAGGTCCGAGACGTAGGGGCAAGTATGGTTTACAGTGGATCTTGTGGAGAGGTTGGTGCGGCCGCGAACCCGTGCACCGCGGGCATATATGCAGGCCCCAGGGTGGGATGGCCTCAGCAGGTGATTGAGCCGCCAAAAAGTCAACGAGAAGTCAGCGTAAGGAGAAGTTAAGGTGACAAGAAAGAAGTCAAAGCGGTGCAGCGGCCCGTGAGACACTTTTTGTTTCCATGCCTGTACTGCAGCACGCGCAGGCCGGGCATCGAAAGTATCACATGAAGCTCGTCTTTCCAAGCACCACACGCACCCGGCTGCAAGTCATGTGTGGGCTATCGCCGCGCTTACGCCCTAGTTGTGACATCGTTACCTCGATGCTAATGTTATGGGCCCTGCTTCCTAAAAGAGATACGTTCCAATAGGTTCCGTGCTGTACTCCCCAGCCCATTAACGCTGCGCGAGAATCCGTAATGTTTCTTGGCGAGAAATAGAGGGCGTTGTTCGCGCGGATTTGCAGCCCATCAAGGTGAAAAAAACGACAACTGCAGGACTCGAACCTGCGCGGGCATAGCCCAAAAGATTTCAAGTCTTTCTCCTTAAACCGCTCGGACAAGTTGCCATGTAGATGTACCGATTTCTTTGAATCTAGTTGTGACCAGTCTCTAGCTTTACTAGAATTTTCCGACATTCCCTTGAAAGTACTTTCGGCTTTCTATGTGAAGTACATGAGTAAAATTTTTTTTTCGAAACGGAAAAACAATACATAAAGAAGAGAGTGCACTACGGCAAAGGTGCAGCCTTTTTTATGTGCAGTCTGCCCGGACATATATAAGAGGGGCCTCCCTCGCCCTTGAGCGCACATTACGGAAACTATTCAAACCACCAATCCCCCACAAGTTGCCATGCACAGGGAGGTACCAAGCCAGCCTCCCCACCCTCTGGTGTCAGACTATAGGATTTCAATGGGTGTTCCCGCTCAAACATGACAAAAGCGAGGGTGGCTGCAAAAGGTTACTCACACTGACGGCATTGACGATCAAGACACAACCACTTTGTGATGGACCAGTTTGAGTCTCCCTATCACCGTTGTCACTCACCACGATATGGAAGCCATCAAATTTCGTGAAAACAGCAGCCGTCAATACTCTTCAACTCGCTTGAGTACTGTTAGATCCACCATGGATTGCGCGCTACCCCATGGATACACAATTTACCTGCGATGTGCGGTTACAAGGGACCTTGGATGAGGCCCGTCGAGAGGGGCGGGTCCAACTCCGACCGCCCACTTTCGTGATAACGTGGTGGTTCCCTCGGAGCCAGTCCCGTCGCAGTTACCTATTCAGGCCATACCAACCTCATCGGGGCCTTTCGGCCTGTAACGACACCGGCCACCCTGCTGGCTGGCTCCCCTCGTGTAAGGACCGCTGGCCATCTGAATGGCAGGCTTGTTCTTTGAACAGCGCAAAGCCAGCTCGATCGGGCTGGACCGTTTTCTATTTAAGTGGTGGGGATCCCCCTTGTTTTAGGGATAATCAACGAGCACATCTGCTCTTAATTACTTGACGTCAAAACATCTACAAGGATATAACAAAGCCCTTTTTAACATTGTACATGAATAGTGAGCATTTTTAGATTGTTCAATGGTACTAGCCACAAGGCGTCCGGCGCACCTTCAAGGCCAGTTTCCAGCTGTACAAGTTTTGATCCCTCTTGTTTTAGGGTTTCGAAATATTCATCTTCTCTTTGCACTTGACGCTACAACTACAAAGAACACAACAGAGCTTTACCCATACTAAGACGGCTTTGTACTATATGGATCACTGATAAGGTCAATTTTGAAAATGAATGAAGCTGATTCTGAATTGTTACAGATTTGAAAGAAGTTTTGGCATTATGAGAAAGGTGTCTTCCAGATCATTCTCGATTCACATTTCTTAATACTCAGCCGCAGGCCTGAACAATATCATGAAAATCTAAAGGATGAAAATCTTAAGGATGAAATTCTAAAGGATGAAAATCTAAAGGATGAAAATCTAAAGGATGAAATTCCAAAGGACAAAATTCTAAAGGATGAAATCAAAAATCATTACGATTTCTAGAACCAACAAAATAAAATCGTCAAATTCTGTTATTCCATGCTAGAAGATTCAGGCGTTGCCTGCTTTAAACACTTTCATTTACTCAAAGTAACACCAACCGAAAAGGCTGGTGGCAGTAACTAAATAAATAGTTACCACCAAACTTCAACTACGAGCTTTTTAACTGCAACAACTTTAATATNAAAGGCTGGTGGCAGTAACTGAATAAATAGTTACCACCAAACTTCAACTACGAGCTTTTTAACTGCAACAACTTTAATATACGCTCTTGGAGCTGGAATTACCGCGGCTGCTGGCACCAGACTTGCCCTCCAATTGTTCCTCGTTAAGGTATTCAAATTGTACTCATTCCAATTACAAGACCAAAGGCCCTGGATCGTTATTTATTGTCACTACCTCCCCGTGTTGGGATTGGGCAAAAAATCAAAAAGATGAAAATTAAAAGGATGAAAATCAAAAGGTGGGATCTATATCCACTATCAAAAAAGACTGCATTGATTATGGACTCGAGGGAAAACCACAACCGGTGGCATGTGACACGGATGAAAGGGGGTATTAAAATATTTAAAGTGGTGAAATAAGATTATTAAAAAATAAGTTCAATGAATTTATATATAATGTTAGATCCACCACGGGCAGCGCTGCCCATGGGTACCAAATTTACCTGCGACGTACGCTACAAGCGGACGCCATGGTTACCCCCACTTGGAGAGACACGGGCGCTATCCCGACCGAATATCTCCGAGACTCAGACGACATGGCACCCGATGCATCTTATCCGATGTAGCGCCGTGGTTTTACCAAATGCAACGTCGTGGTTTTCTTGGATGCAGGAGCAATACCCACTTCAAGGCGCCATTGGTCTAGATAAGCCACCATTGGTCTAGATAAGCCACCATTGGTCTAGATCCACCATTGGTCTAGATCCACCATTGGTCTAGATAAGCCAGACCAGGCCTTATCGGGACGCCTAAGGCGGCCCGAACGTGTATTACACCCCACTCTGACCAATTATGGCGCCATCGTGCCCCCACGGCGGCTGGAAATGGCGCAACCAGGCCGGCATCTCGCCATGAGGCGTCGCCTCATGCGGGCCGGGCCAGTTTTCATCTATATAAACTCGGATGATCATCCTTGTTTTAGGGATCATCAACGAATCCCCTTCTCTTAAGTACTTGACGCTAAAAACAACTACAAAAGAACATAACATAATATATAAAAATATATACCTAAGATCTGGCTATATATTTATCTTTATTTTTTATTCAGCTTCAGATTGTCAGGTTCGAGTTATGATATTTATTATCATTAGATTTATAAGATTTTAATTTGTTCATAAGAATGTCAGTTAAATCATTACGACTATTAACATTAAGATATAAATGATCATCATCATTTTATCTCCTTTTAGAAGATAAAAAATCCCGCCCACCTCCGGTGGGCGGGATATAACCAAGAGGTGACCTCTGATTATATTCTCCTCTAACGAAGGAGGAGTATTCTTTAAATAATAAATTAAAATATCATAATGATTTTATTAATTTAATTAATAAATGAAATAAATTATAATGCCATTATTTATTTTCCTTTCCGCGTGGTAGAATTAAGTTAAATCATTACGTAGAATTAAGTAATTATTTACTAGCTATCAAAATGATAAACCAATATATTTCAAAATTTAATCTTGAAGAAAATGAATTAGATAATAACAAATAAACAGTAGATAAACCAAATNCCTGCAGCGTATCACACATTTAGTGAATTACCTGTATTAATAGCTCCAGTTAAATAAATAACATTTATTTAAAGGTATATTTATAATTTTATATAACATTTATGCTTTAAATAGCTAAATTTTTATATATTATTAATTATACCTTAGAGCCGTAATTTACTCATTTATTAATGAGATAAATTTTTTTCATATATATTCATATATTTTCAGATCGGTTTATTACCACTTNTTAATTATACCTTAGAGCCGTAATTTACTCATTTATTATATTATTAATAATAATTTTATTATTTCCTTTTATATTTTTATATTCACTATTAATTTCTAGATAACCAGATAATCAACTAGGAAAATAATAAGGTATAAATAATCCATTATTTAATGAATTATTATTATTATTATCAAAAATAGATGATAAATATAAGTTTTTCTTATTAAGTAAATTATATTTATTATTCTTTAATTTAATAAATTCTTTTTTAGAAATATAAGACTTCAGAGAGATGTATTTGTTGATGATCCGTAAAACAAAGGGGAATCACCCGAGTTATAGAGTACTGTCGGCCACGACTTGCGTTTCCGTATTCGGGCGAAACCCCCAAATTCGGGCTAGTCGTGCCGAGTGGTCGACCGGAGAAGCCTCCTCGAGGTGAGGCTTATCGGTCTAGAACTCGGAGGGAGCGAACTAGAACGTTTCGGACCGAGCCTGTAGGCAAGGTGTCGGACCGAGCCTGTAGGCAAGGTGTCGGACCGAGCCTGTAGGCAAGGTCCGCCGTCATACCGCGTATAGCCGCACATCGATTGAGCACCTATGGGGGACACTACCCATGGGGAGTCTAATACAGATAATCATCTATAAATTCATTAATTGGAACACATTCTACCATTTTTATTGGCATTAATGAATGGTTAACTCTACATAATTCACTACATTGACCATAATAAACTCCGGTTCTTTGTATTAAAGCACATACTTGGTTTAAACGACCAGGCGCAGCATCAATTTAATACCTAAAGAAGGTACACAGCGAAAGAATGTAAAGCATCATTAGCAGTAACAATACATCTAACATGAGCATCAACTGGTAAAACTATACAAGTATCAGTATCTAATAATCTTACTTGACCTTCTCCTAATATGTCATCAGGCATAATATATGATTCATAATCTATTGTTTCTCCTTTTTCTGATCCAAAATCTGAGGATTCATATTATCAAAATCATTGTAATCCTACAACTTTAATAGTCATAGCTGGAGTTAAACAAAGTCATGTCTACCCAATACCTGTTTTCCATGGCATCACTTCACTTGGCTGAAACAAATGATACCAATGATGATTTGATCCAGTCAAATGAGACCTCAGCCGAAGGTGATGTTGAAGACAGGCTTCCATCATTCAACAATAAGTGTTTTAAATCAACTTGCAGAAGTACGACGAGTTGGGTGCTACAGAAGGTTCGAGTTCCGACCGCACGAAAGAAGACATGATATTGTGGTTAAAACGATCTAGTGCTCCCGACGACTTTACTGACTATGAATGTGACCTGAACGCGTGCGAGGATCATACCAGTCAAGACGAAGATGACGGACTTGGCATTGATGTGGACGACATTTTGGATTCGCATTGATAGATGACAAGATGGATTCACATTGATGTGGATGCCATTTTGAACTCGGAAAAGTGCAAGAGCTCAAGAACTGAGGAATCTGATGCCGCTTCAGACGAAAGCAGCGAAGTTTCGATATGGGATCCAACCACTCCCAAGCAGATGTGGCAGTCCGGACTCGGAGATATATACCCAAGCTTGCATCCTTCGACAAATTGGTGGATCTTCTTTTGATTGATTCGAAACATTTTGACAAACTACTGTTAACGCGTGATAAGAAGTCACAAGCTCACGTGCACTCGGAACAGCCGGCACCCATATGCAGGACTGCAGGCGATGGCC
>NKZP01001377.1:0-25271 GCA_002370765.1 Metschnikowia similis
TTACTATACGCCGCCTGTATTTGATTTTGGTCTCAATTTGCCGCAGCATATCTTGGTGTTCATCATAATTCTCATATACTCCAATCCACCGTTAAAAAGGTCCACAGTGGACCTAAACCGAAAAGTCAAATCGAAAAGTTCAATCGAAAAATTCAATCGAAAAGTACTCATTGGACTGAGCACTGTTGAGGAAAGTGCTGTGGCTTAAACAGGCGTATGCCAACATCTGCAACTCCTTGGCGTACGGTCTTTTTCTCGGTGGCAGCAGGAATGCTATGTCCCTTTACCTGGAAACGGTACCTTTCATCTCAAGACGAGCCACGTGTGCAACTCGCCGGCCGAATGAACTAGCCCTGAAAATGGATGGCGCTAAGCGTGATACTTATACTTACCTCTGTTTGATTTTAAAAGAGAGGAGGCAGGCGTGGGGGCTGTATAGAAGCTTTACTGTGAAGTGGAGTGGAACTGCCTCTAGTGCAGAACTTGGTGGTAGTAGCAAATATTCAAATGGGAATTTTGAAGACTGAAGTGGGGAAAGGTTCCATGTCAACAATAAATGAACATGGGTAAGTCGATCCTAACCTCCAGGCATTGCTGTTAATTAAACAATTTTGTTTTCGGCAGGGAAAGGGAAACCGGTTAAAATTCCAGTACTTGGATATGGAAACGGTAACGTAATGAATGTGAAGACGTTGGAATAAGTTCTGGAAAGAGTACTCTTTTTTTTTATAACATTCAACGACCCTGGAAATGGATTAACCAGAGATAGGGTTTAGGAGTGGAAGGCCTGCGAATCATTTTGTAGGCCAGTGGACTTATTACAATCCTTGAAGATTCAAATCGAAGTTCAAATCGAAGTTAAATCGAAAGTTAAATCGAAAGCTTCCAAATGATTTCGCACCGGAGAACAAGTTCCTCGACTGCATATTAGTTACCCCTGGCCAGGCTTCATGAAGTCAACGTGGATTCTACTCAAGACATCAAAAAAGTGTATTCCGTGCCAGCGTTAATATGTGATCACTCTTGATCAACGACCTTAATTTGGCCTGGAATCTAGTGTTACAAAAGCTTGGGTGCTCCTGTTTTTAGTATGGAGTGGCGGGTGGTCCAGGCCATCGGTTCGCAACGGGGACTTGGAATTTGTGCTAATACCTCACCTTGAGCTTTTCGTGGAACCTAAGCACTGAAACATCTGGGCCTGTTTGAGATCGCGCCACTTAAAGGCCTCCTTTGAACCCGGTTTAGTATCTTGAGGGAAGGCTCTTCCTTATCCGACCAGTTGGCGAACGGAGGCTTTACACCTTCTAACCTGCCATTCTCTCGGTCCCTCACGCCCGGTCACGTGAGGCACTACTGCCAAGTACAAGTAGCTGAACCCTGAGCTAGGCCAAGGGCGCCTAGGGTATATTTTGCTTTATATTACTTTGTGGGATTTAATATTTTGATAGATTATCAATGATCTATATAAATCTATCGCCTATCCGCTCCTGGATGTCCAATCCGCACATCTGGAAGTACATCGCTTGTAGCTAAAATGTATCTGCCTCAGAAGCTGGTGGAATTGACGATCGGATTGTAGATAGGTTCAAGCTTGCGCAGCTCCTAGGCAGCGAAACGTCTAGCCATCCGCTATTCTTTTTAGTTATATGCCCGGGTTCTCCGCCGTCCGAGCTGCCTTGTTTCCCTTCCCCCGACGTACCGTGCGCTTACCTCAGAGGCTATTCCGCACCAGCCCGATTAAGGCTCTATCGTGCGGTGGCGCAGTCGTGGCCGACACTTCTATATAACTACGCTACCAAATGTTAGAATTATGATGCGACCGCGGACGCTCAGCCTGTATTTGCATGAGGTTTAAGCTTCCAACTGCTTGTCAAGGTAAGAATCGTTTCCTCAGGAACTCTCTCGTTCAGATACTATATACAGTGATTCTGTTAGATCCACCATGGGTAGTGCAAACCCCCACTTCTACCGAAGATGGCGCCATCGTGCCCCCACGGCAGCCCGGGCCAGTTTTATCTACATAAGCTTGGATGCGGGCTTAAGAATATTGCTTGCCTTTGCCACACATCACAAAATGACTACACAAAATGACTATACATCAAATGGATGTGAAGCTTTTCTAAATGGAGAACTACTGGAAACTATCTACATGCAACAAATACCAGGCGCTATCTGTTATGTTCTTTTGTAGTTGTTTTTAGCGTCAAGTACTCAAGAGAAGGTGTATTCGTTGATGATCCCTAAAACAAGGGGAATCATCCAAACTTATATAGATAAAAACTGGCCCGGCCCGCATGAGGCGTCGGACGCCTCATGGCGAGGTGCCGGCCTGATTGCGCCATACTTGGTGGAGTGGGGGCACTATGGCGCCATACTTGGTGGAGTGGGGTGTTATACACGTTCGGGCCGCCTTAGGCGTCCCGATAAGTCCTGGTCTGGCTTATCTAGACCAATGGCGCCTCGAAGTGGGTATTGGTCCTGCATCTAAGAAAACCACGACGTTGCATTTGGGTAAAACCACGGCGCTACATCGGATAAGATGCAGCGGGTGCCATCTCGTCTGAGTCTCGGAGATAGTCGGTCGGGATAGCGTCCGTCTCTCTCCAAGTGGGGGTAACCATGGCGTCCACTTGTAGCGTACGTCGCAGGTAAAATTGGTATCCATGGGTAGCGCACCCATGGTGGATCTAACACTATCCCTTGAAGAAGGATAAGCACTCCAAAGGTAAATATGTCTTGAAACTCAACAAATCCCTATCAACGTGTTATATACGTCATTTGTTTATTCATAATTTTTAATTTATTGAAATTTTAAAACAAAAAAAATTCCATTATATTTTATTTACTTAGCTTGATTTATATGGCTTGAAACAAGCACCACTTGTGTGGAACCAAGTGATAAATGAAACCATCAAGAAAAAGGATTTCAAACGGCTTATCAGTGAAAGTTGCATCTATTGCAGAAAAGTGGATCTGTGCCTAAATAGCACTTTTATGGACATTCTACTAGTATTGGGAATAGTGTCGGATGTGTCTAGAGCTAAGGAAATGTTGAGCAGGACCTTCGAAATGAAGGATTTAGGACAAGTCAAGAAATCGTGGAGTTAATATTAAGGTGGGAGATGGCTTTACAAAATTACACTTGAACGACTACATTGAAAAGCTCTTGCTAAATTATGACTTGAATGGATCGCGAACAAATGCTGTGCCTGCTGACGCAAAAGGCTTTGACAAAGATACAAGTGAGGAAGTTGAAGAATAAAAGAATCCAGATCCAACATGGGAAAACTACTCTTTGCTGAGTAGTCCGCTTCGACATCAACTACATCACTCTGAAACTTTCAAGATATCTAGCCGAAGCGAAGATAAAACACCTAAAGGCAGCAAAGAAGGTTCTTCGTTATCTCAACAAAACAGCAGCCTTGGGACTCACTTACGAGACACAATCAACTCATCAAGTCGATGCTTATTCAGATGCCGGCTATGGATCGGAAACAGATCAACGGTATCGGTCCGTCACAGGATATATGATTATGCTTGGAACCTCACCAGTGTTGAGGAAAACAAACTTGCAAACCACAACTGCCACTTCCACGTTACACTCTGAGTTGGCAGCTCTCTGTGCAACAACTCAGGAATCATTGAGCATAGGATCGTGGGTGAAACATTTATGTTCAGCACGATGGTCACTGGGACCGAGATAAGCACAAACGACCAGTCGAGTACCAAACTTGTTGGTGCGAAGTTCAGAAGGAATCATAGTAAGGGCTTTGCAGCCAAAAGAGGGGTCATTGGGAGGTGTGCCATCGGCATTGTTCCAAAGTTGGAGTGGTGTTCGGAAGTTGAAAATACCTTTAGGTGTTTGGTTAAGAACTAAAGCTGCCACACGAACTGCACCATCCCCTTTGTTTTAGGTTCCTCAACGAATACGCCTCTTAAGTACTTGACGTTAAACAACTACACAAGAATCTAACAATTCTGATATTACAATCTATAAATGTGTTTGCATTGGACTTCTTCCTAAGCTATGAGCTCTTCCCTTTCAATCACGGTGCTTCACTGGCTATTATATAGTCCGTTCCACAAGGTTGCATGCTCTATGGCTGAACAGCCACTGTTGCTGCTTCTGTCAGCATCACTGTAATGGCTTGCTGTTCACCTTTGTGGATGGTTGCCCTCTGTGGAAGCCCTAATGTCCTAACTGTGGAAGCCCCAACTGTGGAAGCCCTAACTGTGGAAGCCCTAACTGTGGATTGCTGTATTCCTAGCTGTGTTTTACAGTTCATCAACAATTGTCTGCCAAGTCGCTCCCTATCGAACCACATTATTGATATTCAAATAACTAGTCCGAAAGGGTGCAGACGAGGCCATAAAATTCAGGATTTTTCTTAATGGCATTGATTTATTAATCTGATATTGGTTGGATACGTGGCAACTATCAATTGAGTGAATTCGTGAGTCATTGAAACGCCTTTAAAGTGTTAGATCCACCATGGGCAGCGTACCACCCATGGATACACAATTAATCCACGACGTGCGGATACAAGGGAAGCCATCCTCGCACCACCTGGAGAAAGGCGTGCCCAGTCCCCGCCACCTATCTCCGAGGCCTAGACCTACCAGGAGCAGCCGTGGTTTCCACTCGATTGTAATATCGTGGTGCTCTGAACAGTAAATCCCGCCTCTGACACCACTTCGGCCCAAATGAGCCAGATTGGAGTTCGATTGGAGTTCGATTGAGTTCCATTGGAGTTCCATTGGAGTTCGTTTGGAGATCGATTGGATGTACGGCTTCTTGGCATTTAGGGCGGCTGGCCGTCCCACTCCATCTCGAACCAAGATGGCACCATCGTGCCCTCACGCCGACTGAAGGTGGTGCATTCAGCCCCTCACCTCGGAATGAGGCTCATGTGGCCCAGACCAGTTTTGATCTATATAAGTTGGACGACCTTGTTTAGGGATCCTCAACAAATTCTCTTCTCTGATTACTGGACGTTAACAACCGAAGAATCTAACCAAAAGTTCGCCACAATTGAATTGATCACCTTTTGAATTTTGGTCATTGTTCTAAACCTTCTTTACTTGCAGTTGTACCATTTCTGTTGGAATATCACCATACATTAAGTCCTCTTGTATTGGATGATATCCAGTGCTAGTTCATTTACTCAATCATTACAACCAACTCAAAACCACGGATCCTGTGGCAAATAGCGAGTCATTCGTACGCCTGGCAAATTGGAACCTTTTTTCGAAACTTCTTGGATTTATGTCGGAGAAATCATTTCTCAGTGTCAGTGATAGATCTATTGCGGATCTCAAAAAGGTGCCTGTTCTAGTCAGACATGACGACGAGCCAAAAACTCATCTTCTCATCCACGGAATGAGATACCTCAAGTTAACGAATCATCCCCTTGAATAATTTGAGGAGAGTGCAGAATTTATCCAGTCAGTGACCAAATTCTTCTGCAATACCCAGAATCACACAATTATGCTTGCATATGCAGATGCTTTTAAGTGATTTGATTCTTCCCTTAGCCTCCGAGCTCACTGCAGAAGCAAACCACCCTCTTTGGGTTGAGGCGGTTTCAAGCATATATGGAAAAGCTCATGAGATGTGGCAGAACCTGAACAGTAACTCGCAAACCAAGAAGAGTAACATAGCTTCTGCATCGAATGCAGGTAAAGGGTTCAGTAGTGACTGGGATTCGTCTTCGACTTTGATGGTGTCTGCTTTATCAGACAGTTCCAAAGAAGTGTGTTCACTGAGCTGGTTTCAAATAATTGAAGCCAATGCGCATAGACTCCAAGCAAAGACTGACGCTCATGTGAAAACAGAGTTGATGATTTCGCTTTCAAGACTATTGTGGGTATACATTAATCGTCTACCTGATACATTGAATAACACTGTCAAGAAATTGGACAGGATTTTTGACATACTTTTTTTTGGACCAAATGTGAGTGGAAAGAAGCAGAATTGGGTCACTTTAGATATGGCCTTGATCGATTCAATAGCGCAAGTCTTTAGAGGAAATTGTCGCTTTCCAGCTTTTCAACTACGTTTTGGAGAACGTGATTTTATCTTTGCGTTCGTCTTTCAAAATGTCGACGATGGAAATTACCATGTATTCATTTCCCCAAGGGGCCATATCTTCATAGAATTAGTAATATTTTATTACCAGAGTAAACCTCCTCTTCCTAGAGTGAATAAATTGTAATTAGAACTAATCGTGTTAGACTCTTGTGTAGTTGTTTAACGTCAAGTATTAAGAGAAGGTGTATTCGTTGATCATCCCTAAACAAGGGGTATCATCCAAGCTTATGTAGATAAAAGTGGCCCGGGCTGCCGTGGGGGCACTATGGCACCATCTTCGGTAGAAGTGGGCATTTGGGACACGGTGCTGATCCTAGTGGGGTCTAGCTAAGCCTCGATAGTCGGTCGAGATTGGACCCGTCTCTCCAGGTGAGGTGTCGACGGTTTCCCCTTGTACCGCACGTCGCCCCTTGTGTATCCATGGGTAGCGCACTACCCATAGTGGATCTAACAAAGCCATACATACAGTCAAAAGGTCGAAGACAAGTTTGGACGCCAGAGACATCGACCTTTTTTTCAACAGTTTACCTTTACTCCACACAGTGATGGTGAAAGTTCGGTACCTCCAGATCTTTGGATCAACGGTGCTTTAAAGAAGGCTACATACGAAAATCCAATGAGAAAATTTACTTGGGAAAGTGTCTCAAAGTGAATGAGGAAACCGAATTTGACGTCACATACTCCTTCAATGACAACTTGTGGCAGCTCCACGTTGCATCGGCCGAATTCGACAAAAACGCAACCTTAACTTTGGCCCGCAACGGCGACACCAATAAGCTGCCTGATTTATCAAGCTCGAGTTGTTGTCCTTTTGGCCTGCATGTGCTTATTATCTGGTGCTATGAGCAGACTGTCAACTCTGGTCCAACAAGAGCATTTACGTTGACAGCTATAAGGAAATCCAAGGCTGCATGGGTCTTCTAAAGGTGCGGTCTTATTATAACAACCAAATGTCTAGGGGCTTGATGTATGGATTGTTTTATTGCAATTCCCTAAAGAAGAGAAGGGTTCCAGGTGACGTCGATATTGAAGCTACCATTGAGATGTCCAAGGCCTCGTATCTAATCCGAAAAATTACTGCCACTTTACAAACTTCAATAGCTGCAATCCGCAACAGCAACCACATCAAAGACTTTTGCAAACGGAGTTTATTCCACTATCGATTGCATTAGGAGTTGCGAATTGAGCATGTCACGGAGGAGGAAGTTGCCGTTACTGCATACGGCTTCCGGCCAGAAGAAGCCATGCCGTCGGTCAATTTCGAATCTTCACAGTCCAGAAATCAAAATGCTCCAGGAGGGTCTTTCCATTGCAGTTACACGCAAAAGCCGCATACTGTTGACCTGCGTGGACAAAACATGCTGAGCTGTTGCAAACAGAATCATTAATTGAGCGACTGCTACCAACTTTGCTGAGATTTCAGCACTGGCGACTTTGACTTAAGATCGGAGTTCCAAACTTTGATGGCCAAGTCATTGCAAGACGATGAAGTGAAGGTTCGCGATCTTAGAAGCTGCTTCAAAAATAGCAGCTGGCAGACAGTCGGAGATACTGTTCAGCTTTTTGCAGGTATGGTTGTTGTTGTTGTTGGTTGTTGTTGTTGGTTGTTGTTGTTGGTTGTTGTTGTTGTTGCGTCGATTACACACTATGGAATTCATCTTAGGGATGTACGGTTTCATCTCCTTGCCTGCCGAATTGGCCAGCGGGTCTTGACGATATTGGTGACACATGCTATTGAACTCGTTGCTCCAATACTATTCGATAAAGCCACTCGGAGACTAGATTTGCAGTTGTACAGTTGGAGTATCATACATAACACGTCCTCTTGTATTGGATGATCCAGTGCTAGTTCATTTACTCAATCATCACTTACATACCATGTATTCATTTCCCCAAGGGGCCATATCTTCATAGAATTAGTAATATTTTATTACCAGAATAAACCTCCTGCTCTTAGAGTGAATTAAATATAATTAGAACTAATCGTGTATATATTATATACAACCGTTTACAGACGAGTATACATCGTTTGGCGTGGGCAAGAAGAGTGCTCTTTGGAGGCACGGGCGGAAAAGAAGAACTTTTGATCATTCGTTTGGCCGGGTTTGGCGCCGGTTGAATCGTGTGCTGAAGAGTATGAGCTAGGTAGAGTATGCGCAGTCTGTAGAAAGAGTCAGTCGATAGTATAGCTAGAGGATTCGAACGTCACTGTGTGCTGAGAGTAGCATGTGTGGTTCTAGTGGAGAGGGGCCTTGTCAGCTGTCTAATGTGGGTAAGGTAAGGTAGACTATGCAAGTATTTACGGGTACTATAAAGAGAATAAAGAGGGCGCTAGAATGGTCACGTATAAGTACCGTCACTATGAAAGAGAGTGCACTTTGTGGAACTCTGGTCACAGTCCTATCTTGTGAATACTCGAAAGTTTCCAATTCAGTCGAGCCTTGTTCGAAGAGAACCATGTAGATCAGAAAAAGTATGGGAAAAGCCATGGTGTAGTTGGGCTAAGTGGCGAAGCCCGGATACTCCACCGTGTACTAGCGCCAAGCGCAGCAAGTAGAAAGCCTGGGGCACTATCGATGCTACCTTATAAGCCATAGGATTCTGCACCACCTTTCGTCCAATGGGTACCCCTGAAGAAAAGTTCTCAACATACCCCAAGTTTGGTCCTTGATCTCTCCATTCTCTTGATTTCGCTCCATCTTTCGTGAAGCGTCCGAAAGTGTCGGAAACACGTACACCGTGGTGGTGCAGAAAAGATTGAATGTGTGTCGACTCTCCTCTTGTTCGGTCTCGCCGAGCGAGAATGTGGACGACAACGTGCTGATCCACAAATGTCCCGACCCGTCCATGGTGGATGGAAATGTCTCTTCGCTCTTGCTTGTCGGCGGGTCGTCCACTTCTTCTTTGCGGGATTTGCTTGACTGCTTCTTCAACCCGTCTCGCAAAAGGTCCTTCTCGCGCCCACGTTTCACTTGCACCTGACCTTTGTCGTGACTATTATTTTCTCTCTCACCTGCCTTCTCTCCTCGAGTCGAATCATACGCGCGCTTCTTCAATTCTGTATCAATGACGGCTTGATCAATGCCGAAAAAGACCCCGATGAAATGCTTGAAAAAATCACATAGTCTCTCTCGGTCTCCTTGGGAATAGCTGGACGAGTGGTGAAATATGCCGAGAGCTTGATGATGTCGTGGAACTCATAGTCGAGTTGCTCCTGTGACTTGGGCATCAACGGGTGTCGCTTGTTCTGCTGCTCCACCTTGACTGCACTGATCTCGCTGAGTTGCTTGGCTAAAAGAAGCTTCTTGTCGGCTTGTTTGAACGTCTGGCCTGAGTGATCCAACGACTTGTAGAAGACTTTTTGCTCCATTTACACTCATGCCGAGCAGAACAATGCACCACCTTTTGCCACTCTTTGTATGTTCTTTCCCGAAGAGACCTTGCCGGATGGAGTCCTTCACATAACCGCATCCCACCATGCGCTGGGGCTCTAACGGGCAGTGACTTCATCTAGGAAAAGAGATTCCGCATTGAGCAGTGCATCCACCACCTGTCAAGGGTTTTGGCCGGTCCTTTAGTCTTTCCTCCGGAACACTGTCATCCGACCCGGAGTCAGCTATGCTTGTCGAGCCACGTGGATCTCCACAAGAAACTTGCCAGATTGAAGTTCCACTGCGTCAATTGAAGATTTGAAAGTTCCCCGACCTTCATGCCACTTCTCTAGAGCACTCGTTCATTCGTCCATCTCTCTATAGACATTCATGTCCATAGCGTATGGCTCATGTCTCTATTTCTCGGGTTGAATTCGAGAGTAGCCTGTTTGAAGCAAGCCCGGAGTAGGCATGAACCATTTTTCATGGGGTATATGCCTTGAGGGAAACTCTAGAGCACGTCTCAAAATGAGCCTCCATGGAACGCATAATGCGACTTTTCAGAGTATGTCGCTTGAGAATGTCTGTAGAGCACGCTTCATTCCTAAGCCTCCATCAGTTATGCATGTAGCGACTCTCCTTGGCCCCAGTGAGCACTCTCCATAGAGCAAGCGTGCCCTCCGTGCCAAAATTTCCGTGTCTGGCAAAATACCGTAATGTATGCATAGAGATACGCACTAGGCGAGGGGCGGCAATTCCACATGGGCCTTCGGGAAAGAAGCAATCCCCGCTACTCCACGACACGACATGTCGCGCGGTTGGCAAAGGTGCGGGCTTAGTGGAAGCCATTTGCTGCCAAGGAAGTATTTGCCGCAAAGGGAGTATTTGCTGCCAAGGAAGTATTTGCTGCCAAGGAAGTATTTGCTGCCAAGGAAGTATACGCGCAAAGGAAGTATTTGCTGCCACAGTCTTGTCTCTGTAAACGCATACGTGTAGGGATTATTGGCAAACCAGAAATCACTGGGGGATTTTTGACACAACAGACCAGGCCCGAGACTGACAGGGGTCTCCGCATTACTAATGGGAACATTGGGTCCATGGGAAACATTAGTCCATCGGGAGACATCGTGATCATCGGGAACATTGGCACCCTTTGACAGCCATTGGCCACTGACACACCAAATTGAACTTTGATTGACTAAAATCAACCCTTTGGATTCGACTTGACGCCACGCCTTGATGACCAAAACATTGGCCAAGACATCAAGGACTATTGTCATTGAACACATTGGACAAGACATCAAGGACTATTGTCATTGAACACATTGGACAAAATATCTTCATTGAACACATAAATCATCTTCATTGATCGCATTGAACTAAACATGCGCTAAACACTGAACCTCATTGAACACGTTGAAGGGCTAAACCTTGAGGCGCTGAACATAGAGGCGCCTTTGTTCCCATTGCACGGTCTATTGTTGGCGGGTATGGGAACGGATTGGGCCGAAATAGACGAGCATTGGCCACGATTGGCGGGTGGTGGCGCGTCGTCCCGGCCATTGTTGGACATCAGAGGCTCGCAGGGGGAGTGCATGCAGGCCGGGTGAGGGTGTTCGAGAGCGGCGCGGCGGCTTGTCCGCAACGGCCCGGCACACACTCCTCAACAATGGCGAAGGCGATCCCGACCATACAGTGCTGCCAAGCAAGCGCAGGGCCTGAGCACAGAACAATGACCCACGTGGATTCGCGGTCTGCTTGGCGGAGTGCTTTGGGGCTGGTGGTGCACACAGCCAGTTTCCAGGAATAATGTAAACAGCTAGCACAAGAAAAGACCCAGCGGCCCAGTGCATTGTAGGTGGGTCAGAGGCATCCCAACGGCTGGCGGAAGACAATCACCGTGTGGACAAAGAATGTAAACAAGTCTGAAACAACAAGCACCATGGATATTGCGGTATGGCTGTCGGCAGGTGTGTGGACTGGAGATGCCAGGTCAGGTCTACTCAAGGGATTCACCTGGTCAAGGTGGTCAAGGTGGTCAAGGTGGTCAAGGTGGTCAAGGTGGTCAAGGTGGTCAAGGAGGTCAAGGAGGTCAAGGTGGTCAAAGAGGTCAAGGTGGTCAAGGAGGTCAAGGAGGTCAAGGTGGTCAAGGGAAGTCAGCTCTTTGGGCCCTATGCAGTCCCGGAGCCGTCATCAAAACCAACCTCGGAGGTGCTAAAAAAAGATCCATGGCTCAGGCTCGCGTGCTAGCATCCGTGCACGCCGCGGACACGTCAGCCTGGCAACATAGGAAGGTAAATACGCTACTGGTGGCGGTGTATGCAGGCGCCATTGGGGAAAGTGATGATCTTTAGCCAGCAATGCTGACGCGCACCGTGCGTCATGCGCTGCTGAGTACTTCAGCTTACGCGCGCATTACTCCATAGGGGTGGGTTATTGCGTGCATCGTAACGAGGCTTACGACGGATACACCACCGCCGTCCACGGGCGTCTCGCCCTAGTCAAGTAGTGCCCACTTTTCCCCGCCCTCTCAGAGGCTCTTCCCACCCCCCTCTGCAACCTCCCTCAGGGCGTCGTGAGCCCGGGGCCCACACTTGGCCCGGTGCTATAATTAGCACACATGCAGCCAGCGCTCTGTTGATGCGCAGTCCATTGGAAGCGTGAGCGAAAGTGCGACCGCCGGTGCCGTGTGCAGAGCACCCGGCCGCTATGTGCAGGCCCCATTGATGTGATCTGATGCGATCCAGTGATTTCGCTTGCCCACGCATCCGCCTGCACTTGGCTCCGCCTACACCACCATGTGCCTATTTTTGGGCCCCAGCAATCCCGGCCGTCGCACTATATAAGGCCGCCGCAATTCGCTGCCCTTCCCTTTTTCTCCTCACCTTTTCTCTCCTCCCTTACACACAGCATGAAGTTCTCGGTTGCCCTTTTATCAGTGATTGCCGCCGCCCAGGCGGCCTACGTGCCTTCACAGCCCTGGTCCACTTTGACGCCCTCCAAAACCGCCTCTGGTGGAATCAAAGACCACACCGCCAAGTTCGGCATCCTGATCCAGACAGTATCGCCAAGCTCGTCGGTGGCTGCATCCACTACGGCCTCTGCTGGCAAGAGAGACGTCATTAACCAAATCGGAGACGGGCAGCTCCAGAACCAGTCCAACAAGGCCAAGTCCACTCCCGCCCCCACCACTGCATCTGTTGTCAACCAAATTGGCGACGGCCAAATCCAGAACCAATCCAACAAGCCTAAGCCTACTACTGCGTCTGTGGTGAACCAAATAGGAGACGGCCAGATCCAGAACCAGACCAACAAGCCTAAGCCTACTACTGCATCCGTGGTGAACCAGATCGGAGATGGCCAGATTCAGAACCAGACCAACAAGCCTAAGCCTACTACTGCATCTGTGGTGAACCAGATCGGAGATGGCCAAATCCAGAACCAGACCAACAAGCCTAAGCCTACTACTGCATCTGTGGTGAACCAGATCGGAGATGGCCAGATTCAGAACCAGACCAACAAACCCAAGCCAACCTCCGTGGTGAACCAGATTGGAGATGGACAAATCCAGAACCAGACCAACAAACCCAAGCCAACCTCCGCAGTGAACCAAATCGGCGACGGACAGATCCAGAACCAAACCAACAAGCCCAAGCCCACCGCGTCCGGCGCCAACCAGCTCGGAGATGGCCAGGTTCAGAACAAGCCCAACGGCAACTCTACCGGCTCTAGTGACGCCAGCGGTTTCCCTGTTGCATGTTTGTCTTCTGACAACTTGTCTATGACTTTGAAGGCCGGAGTTTTGACTGACTCTTCAAACAGAATTGGCGCCATTGTGGCCAACCGCCAGTTCCAGTTCGATGGCCCTCCTCCACAGGCTGGCACCATCTACGCTGCAGGTTGGTCTATCAGCGATGCCGGCCGCTTAGTTTTGGGTGACGACGACCTCTTCTACCAGTGCAAGTCCGGAAACTTCCACAACTTGTACTACTACGAGGAGGGCGCCGATGTGCCCGCGCAGTGCGAGCCTGTGCATCTTGCTGTTATTGAGTTGGTTGCTTGTTAAGCTGGACTAAATATAGATTTCGACTTAATTGATTGCTTTATTTCTTTGATGTAGGAGATACGCCGTTGCTAGGCGGCCGGGGGTCCGGAGCAGCCGGGCGCCATTCACGCGCCACGCGCGTCGCGCGTTGCCTCGCGCGTCCCCACGCGTATGCACTATATGCAGGCACGCGCGGTCTCTCGGCCGCACCCCAGCTGGCCCGGGTCTGTGGTGGACCCACACCCGGGGTCTGTGGCAGATTACCCGAGCCTCTACTACGGGTGCTTCCGCCCTCATTTGGGCCTACTTTGAAACATAAAAGGGAGCCTTCATTCCGCCAATGATTATTTCCTGTACAGTCGACGAAGGCCCCGAGGGCTTTTTGCACGTACGTCGATGCACTTGGGCTCATTGCGCACAGTCGGCGACTCCTGCGGTATATACAGGTGCATATGCTAGCACCTGGTTGGCCTTCGACGCCTCCATTGTCTTTGCTGTTCACTTGGTTCCCGACTTTCCGCTTACGGAAAAAGACGCGTTTCACGAGAGGCTCCGGGACTTTGCTTCCATTTCTCCAAGCCCAGGAGCGTCACGTTCCCAAGCTGCGCCATGCCTTTTGTAAGCTCCACCTCGTTCCGGGGCTTGAATGTAACTTGTGTAGAACTGTTGACACATTGATTGAAAGATCCATGACGTGTATGTGAGATCAAGCAGCGTTGAGGCGGCGCCAAAAGCCCCATTATCTCCCAGCCCCCAAAGAAGTATCTTGACGAATAACCGGGCGCTTCCTGCACTCCAAGATCTGTAGGGCCACCCAGGTACTGTGATGACCCGTCATAACTGTCCCAGATAATGTGGTCAACTGTCCCAGATAATGTGGTCAACTGTCCCAGATAATGTGGTCAACTGTCCCAGATAATGTGGTCAACTGTCCCAGCTAATGTGGTCAACTGTCCCAGATAATGTGGTCAACTATCCCAGATAATGTGGTCAATTGGAAATATCTGAATTCAAGAGATCTTGGCGAGAATCGCCACGTCATCTGCGCAAAAACCCCTTTTCTTTCTTGGATGAAGATGCTGGTTTAGTCGTCATGGTGTACGCCACGCTGGTGTACAAGGAGGAATCAGCGCCCATGATGGCATCCGACTCGTTTTCATCATAGTGGAGCGTCACCGAGCTGAACAGTGCAAAAGGATCCTCGGGATCGTTGGAGTTCTGCACAAACGGCTTCTCGTCATTCACTGGACTCTCCGGCTTTTGTTCGGCCTTCTTGTTCTTGGTGAGCACCGGGATCATCGGCGGCTTCTGGTTGCGGAGCAATGCCCACTGCGTATCCTTGAAGAATGGGTGGTTTTTAATGTCTGAAGCCCCCATTTTGGACCCCAACCGCTTGCTTTCGTCCTTTATAAGTAATTTCTTGATGAAGCTCTTGCAGTGCGACGAAATCGACTTCGTATCAATGAAACGGACGTCCTTTTTGAGCACATTGCTGAAAGTGGCCTTTCGGTCCCGGCCTTTAAACGGCGTGGTTCCATAAAGCATCTCATACACAAGAATGCCCAAGGTCCACCAGTCCACAGCACTGGTATGGCCTTTCCCACGGATCACCTCCGGCGCAATGTACTCCTCCGTGCCCACAAAGGAGTTGGTTCTGAACCCATCGATGCAGGCCTTGGTGTCTATATTGGGGTTGGATGAGCTGTGGCTTTTGCTGAACTGGATTTCCGGGTTCTTGATGTTCTCCGACTGCTTGGAGAGGTCGAAGTCGCTAAGCATAATGTGGCCCAGCTGATGGAGCAAAATGTTCTCAGGCTTCAAGTCACGGTAGATGAAACCCTGCAAATGAAGATACTCCAATGCCGCTGTGACCTCGGCCGCATAGAACCGTGCATCGTCTTCGTCGATTGTTTTGTTGTTTCTGGTCTGCAAGGCCCGGAAAAACTCGCCGCCCATGCAATACTCCATGCAAAGATACAACGAGTCATGCAGCTGGAACGAGTGGTAGAGAGTAACAATGAATGGGTGGTTGCTGGTAGCCAAGATCTCCTGCTCGGCCAAGGCGCGCTTGATTTTGTTCCTCTCAATCATTTCCTTCTTGTTGAGGATCTTCATGGCGTACAAGCGGGACGTGGCCTTCTCCTTGACTAAGAAGACTTTTCCCACGTCACCCTTGCCTAAAAGACGGACCTTCTCGAAGCAATTTTCGTCCACCTGCACGTCCAAGATCCGCGTGGCCAGATTCAGATATATTCGCCCCTGTGTATAGGTTCTTGGCCTTCCTTTGGCGAACGTTAGCTCGCCGATATGATCCTTGACGTCAAAAGGCTCGGGAATGTCGACGGTGGGCGACTTTTCATGGAGCAAGCGAACCAAGGGGGCCGAGGCCACTCTTCGCAAGGTCTTCTTGAGCGGCGTGACTGGAGCCAGCAAGTTGGGGGAAGCCACGGACGGTGCAGGAAGTCCCGATGATAGCGTTGGCCCGGGAGGCCTGAGAGGTGAGGAAGGGCTAGCTGTTTGTGCATAATCAGGGGCTGATGCGCCGGGGGGACCCGTATCTCCCGAGCCCGGAATCATCAACACATTATCATCCATTTCAGCCAACGGCTCATCCGGCTTGAAGGCTGTCTTCGGATCCACGAGCCGCGGATTCTTGCCCAGAGGGACTGAAAGAATGGATGAGTTGTGTCGAAGATACACATCGCCGCCTTTTTCCGCAAACAGATTGGCAAGCGTCATTCTGCTGGAGCCGGTCATGTCGCCCAAATCATCGGATGACAGGCTAGCCCCAGCAATGTCCATGGAGTCCGCGGAGCCGATGTCTTTTTTGCTTGGTTCGGACACCAGGCGCCTTCGGCCCATGTAGAAGAATTTGGGCATGAACGAGCGAGACTCGGGTTCTTTTTCAGCGCACAGCTTGTGCTTGGGAACGACGTTCTTCTTCTTTTCATCGTGCAAAGTGTCACTTTCCGGCGACGAGGCGTCCTTGTCATGCAAAATGTCTTGTGGAGACGAATTGTCAATATGCGAGGTGGTCTCGGGCTGCAGCAAAGGCTCTGGGGTTTTCTCTGCGTCATGCAGAGGTAGGAACTTGAAGATGGACCGGAACTTGGCAAAGTTGGCGTCTGGTTTCCTCAACTCTGCGGACTTGCGCTCGGGCGTGGAGGGTTCAGGATCCTTAAAGAGAAACCTCGAGAGCGAGATTGAACGGGTGCGACCTTCCGCTTTGGAGTCGTCTATCAAGGGCGGAACCTTCCAGTCGTTATCATCATCGGGGTAGGGGTTTTTGGGGTGGCTTTGAAACGTTGGGTAGAAGCTGACCATTAAAAGGACGATGGATGGGTCAGTGGAGCGGGTTTGACGAATCAGGCACGAATCCTGGACTTTAAACACGAGATCAGTCGCAATCTGCCAGAAGTCACTTATAGATCAATCGACGAGCAACGAATGGATGGATCAGCCAGCTTAAACTGAGTATCAGCACGAGTGAAATACAATCGAATCACTCGGGCAAAATTTGACAGAGTCACGGGCGAAATTTGACAGAGTCACGAAAGAAACCAGTCAATCGGTACAGTTGAGCAGAATGGTTGTATGAGGGCTAGCCAATAAAGTCGCCACTCTTCAACAATACACAGCACAAGTTCAAGGCTTAGCAGTAAAACAGGTCCAAGTATGTGCACTAGCGATGCAAAGACAGATTGCGATGCAAAGATAGGACTACTGCAAGGATAGGATAAGGCTGAGCCAAGGATAGGGTAAGGCTGAGATAGGAGTGCAGGGAAGGCTGATCCAGGGATAGGACTGATTCAAGGATGGAAATGATGCGAGGATAGGACTGATGCAAGGATAGGACTGATGCAAGGATACGACTGATGCAAGGATGGGACTGATTCAAAGATGGGGCTGATTCTAGGACTGATCCAAGGATACGACTGATGCAAGGAGTGACAGGCGCCAGAGATTGAAAATATCTGGAACAGGGGGCCAGGTCACGTGCACGGAAAGAAGGGCGTCGCTGGCAGGAGCTTTTGGGTACAAAAGGCAAGACGCGAGACTTAGCAAAAGAAAAGCGGAGCGAGGAGGGCCAGGCGGGGGAGGTTGATGTCGTAGCAAATTGGTATGTATTGGGAAGTGCAGGACAATGTTGAGGCGCGGAGTCCGGGGACTGGACACCCTGCAGGTCACGTGCGCGGGGGTCTAGCTGGGGCCCGGCGGCGACAGTTTGGCCGAAGCTGGTGGAATCGTTGGGGGAATTTGGAGTAGTTATGGAGTGGTATGGATGTGCATGGAGGTGTACGAAAAGGCATGGAACGGCGTGGGACGGCGGGGGACCAGGTAGCAGTGCCTGGTCGGGCGGCGCACGACCACTGTGCCAGGCTGAGGCCGCACTCAGAAGTCAACGACCATCATGTACATTCCAATATTCAGATGCAGAAAACACCCCCAAGCAACGGGCCAAAATGGGTCAAGTATTGAGTGTTGCTGAGTGTTCCATTGGTGCCTTTATTCCATGCACGAATCGTGGGCAGCTCCCAACTTGGCGGGGTGTCCCCCGCATCCCGTTTACCGCCAACCATGGTTAATCATTTCACAACAGAAACGTATGACTAAACAATACGACTACATGGGTGATTTAACTGATATTGAGAAAATGAGTCTAGGGGCTTGTGTGAGTCTAGGGGCTTGTGTGAGTCTAGGGACTTGTGTGTCATGACCGCAGACCGATACCAACAATGGTGGTGTGGAAGGAAGGACTCCTTATTCAGTTCGTTAGAAATGGTCGGTTTTTAATGGTCGAAAAACTGAAGCAGTGGGGCTGGATCCCATATAGTGTCAGATTTTACGACCGATAGAGCGGCATTGGATTCTCGAGAGTGGGCAAAGCCCAAAAATGGTGGCTGGGAACCAAAGAGTCTAAACGAAACACTCATATTCGCCATATGAGTTCCTGAAGATGATACAACTAACACTATTCAGCCACGCCTATGGATAATTTTACATGGGGCCGTTCTTTTGCATCGTCTGGCGCTTTACATTCCATCCCCAAATTGCTTTGAGCCAGCACAGGAAAATTTGGCAGCATTTCCGGCGAGCCATTATGCTGAGTCAGACGAATATGACCCAAGAATGGTATGTTAACATATAGAAAGGGGTCACCTAGTTACTACAAAGTGGCACACTTTCACCAACCAACCACGATAAGCCATAACCCTGTGAACTTGTACAAGTTGGGGTGGTTCTGATGTCATCGAAGATGATGTGTACAGGATGCGTTATGTTGGAATACGGATTTCCGTGAAGAAGAGTCTAAATGACCTAAATTCCGTTGGTGCAATCATAAATCTAGTGGGTGATCATGAAGACGAACTAAGCCACAATACAGGCAGATTATATTACTGCATATTACTAGCGAGTTACACATTCTCTCGTCTCGGGCGTTACTGTCGGCCGACGGGCACCTATCGATGATTGATTGAGACATGACGATTCAATGGAATTCAGGGCTGATGGGAGACCCGCAGTTTATGGTACCATTTAGATCCACCATGGTAGCGCACTACCCATGGATTCACATTTGGCCTGCCCTAGGTGGTTGCAAGGCGGAATTTTCGGGAACCCATCAACTGAGATGTCTTCAATTCTGACCGCAACGTCGTGGTTTCCTCGGGTCCCATACTCGTCTAAATCGAGCTTCTTTGCGGCCTTTCGGACTGTAAATGTCGTGACTTGGTAGCTGGCTTGTTCCTTAACCATCAAAAACTAGCGTGATTGTGTCCCTTTGATGACATAGGTGCAACAGCTGTAACGCGGCCTAGCCAATTTCCTAACAAGTGCACATGAAAAAACTTGAGGGCTCCGAGAACAATCATACTAGAGCGCAAAATGAGGATAAGTTGCGATTTAGAGGCCAAAGGATGACTAATTTTAAGATCGGGTCCAGCCGGAAACTGGATTAGGTACTGGAGTCAGAGACTGAGCGGAACTGAGCTTGTAACCGAGACCAAGCCCGAAACTCGTGCAGAAGACGACAAGAATGCTGCCCAGAACGCACCAAAACCCTAAGATCGAAAACGGACCCTTGCAGCCTGCGCAAGCTCTAGACCCCATCAATCCAAAGTCGGAGATTCAAGTGATCTATCTCACCATCATGTGGATCTTTTCATCGGAATCTTGAAGCATGGTCGCAAGGGAAACTCCCCTCTCACGACGGTCTGAACCAAATCAGGTTCCCTATTATGGGGCGAACAATCCAACGCTACCGAATTCTGCTTTGGTATGATAGGAGGAGCCGAAAACAAAGAGTCAAAAGGCAATGTTGCTATAAACGCTTGGCCACATGAGAGTTTGTGGCTTTCTGCCCTTCTAGCTTCAAATTCTGAGGCAAACACTAAAGATCGATCGGCCACACTTCCATGGGTCAGTATCATACTGAACAAGGCGGGTTTTTACCCGTTTTTCTACTAGAGATATCTGTTTTTTCTGAGTCTCCGTAGGAGATGGGGGTATGATTATCAGGTGGTATTCGGAGAGAAAGGGTACGTGAAGCACTATGGTGTGACTGGCCAAAAGATGTGCTAGTGATCGTCAATGACTTCTTCTCCAGGCACCAGATAGAATATAACTAAAGGGCAGAATTACTGTACCAGAGATACTGACCGGAGTTACTGTACCAGAGATACTGGACCGGAGTTACTGGACCGAAGTATACTCCAATGATGGCTGCTCCTGCTCAGGTTTCTCACGGGTTGGGACCTCTAGAATCGATCATGGTATCTACAAATCGGGGGATTCTGGCCCCAGCGCCTTTGTCTTTCGATCTCCTATTGTTGCAGGATGTGGCCGAGTGCAAGGGCTTGAAACCCAAGGCCGTGGTGGCTGCCAGGTGGTTGATCTATGTAAAGAATGATTCACCTGACATGTTGAGGAGAGGATAGAGGCAAGACCGTAGCCATGACTTTGCAAAGCGGTGAATAAGGGTGGCCATCCTTCGGAGGAAAGCTCTGTTGTACTTCAAATCCAGAATTGTGCTACTGATCAAAGGAGGAAGCAACAAGGACTAGACGGCTCGAGTGCTATAGGAAGGGGAAGGGAGTGATGGGAGTGGCTGATGGCGAGAACGCTGATGGCGACGAGGATTCTGACCTCGGGCTATCCGATGATGAAGGAGAGCAAAAGCAACGGTTTTCCGGAGCACCATTTCCAATACCACAAAGGAGAGGAGGAGAGGAGGAGAGCAGGAGAGCAGGAGAGCAGGAGAGCAGGAGAGCAGGAGAGCAGGAGAGCAGGAGAGCAGGAGAGCAGGAGAGCAGGAGAGCAGGAGAGCAGGAGAGCAGGAGAGCAGGAGAGCAGGAGAGCAGGAGAGCAGGAGAGCAGGAGAGCAGGAGAGCAGGAGAGCAGGAGAGCAGGAGAGCAGGAGAGCAGGAGAGCAGGAGAGCAGGAGAGCAGGAGAGCAGGAGAGCAGGAGAGCAGGAGAGCAGGAGAGCAGGAGAGCAGGAGAGCAGGAGAGCAGGAGAGCAGGAGAGCAGGAGAGCAGGAGAGCAGGAGAGCAGGAGAGCAGGAGAGCAGGAGAGCAGGAGAGCAGGAGAGCAGGAGAGCAGGAGAGCAGGAGAGCAGGAGAGCAGGAGAGCAGGAGAGCAGGAGAGCAGGAGAGCAGGAGAGCAGGAGAGCAGGAGAGCAGGAGAGCAGGAGAGCAGGAGAGCAGGAGAGCAGGAGAGCAGGAGAGCAGGAGAGCAGGAGAGCAGGAGAGCAGGAGAGCAGGAGAGCAGGAGAGCAGGAGAGCAGGAGAGCAGGAGAGCAGGAGAGCAGGAGAGCAGGAGAGCAGGAGAGCAGGAGAGCAGGAGAGCAGGAGAGCAGGAGAGCAGGAGAGCAGGAGAGCAGGAGAGCAGGAGAGCAGGAGAGCAGGAGAGCAGGAGAGCAGGAGAGCAGGAGAGCAGGAGAGGAGGAGTAGAGAAGCCAGGATAAACTCCTCGGCACTCAACACAATGCGGAAGAGGCAGAGTCTACCATTTTTGCTGGAAAGGCCAGTATGCGTGAGAGAGGAGTGATACAACAGTGAATCAAAGGATGTGGGCTGGTGATTATTACGGGAGAATCAACAGACATGAAGATGTATTTGGGTCAACGAAGAAGATGTGTATAAAACTGAGGAAGAAGTAATGGTGATGATACAATGACGCTAAACTAACCTATAAACAAATTACCAAGGGTAACAAAGATACATGTAGTAAAATCAGAATAGAGACAGACGACTATTGTAATTATAAGGGTGCAGATTTTAAGCAATCACCATGAATTACGTAATGACATTGGCGGTAGTGAGGTAAAGGCAAAAGGATCATGATCTTGGGTTGGAAATGCCCTCATTTATTATATTTTGCTGTTAATATTTTATTTCTTCTTCCATGTCGCTACCCATCTATTGAGTTTATTAAACTTATATAATGTATGATTGATGTATAGTCTCTGAGAATATATAAGTAAACCTCAAATAAAAATAAGTGAGGCTTTATAAATTCTGCGGATAATATATTTGAACTATAGAAGTATAGTTAGAAGTTAAAAAATATGAGAAATATAAAATAATACCATCGCCCCGCTTAGCGGGGCGATCTGACTAAATTAGATATATAATATAGGAACCGTAGGCTCCCGTGATGTTTCTGGGACTTAAAGGCTTGAGTAGACCCTTTTTGACGAGAAAAGGAGACGGATTGAGTAGTGAATGCCCCGAAACAGTGAAAAACGAAGTTGCCCGGTGAAAAGTGAAGTTGCCCGGTGAAAAGTGAAGTCCCCGGTGAAAAGTGAAGTTGCCCGGTGAAAAGTGAAGTTGCTCTTGAGACGCCCTTGACTTGCTTCAAGTTCAATTTCTTGATCAATTCTCTGACCTTTCTCGTTCTTAGAGATGATGTTGACTTCGGAGCTTTGAGGGATTTCTTCAATGGACATATTTCTTCGAAGGACATATTTCTTCGTTGGATTGTCAAGAGCGGAGGTCAAATCTCACAGTTCTTTGACTCCGGGTCAGAATAGCTTTTGGTTCTTATAGTAGAAACGCCGTGGTTGGAAGATGGATTTCCCCGGAGAAAAGTCCTTCTGTCCATCGAAGTATAAACGGCTCATATACAGCGCCATGCTTTGCAAAGAGACCCTTGTGGTTTGCCAACTTTTCCATGTCAGAAAGCAAAGAGCAGAACGCTTGCAGATAACTAAGGAGGAAAAATACCCCCTACATTGACTACTGGAGACCTATCGTTGCCGACGCCGACAGGCATGGTGGATTGACTGCCATCATCAAGTAACCAAGTTGTCCATTGAGAGGGTGCTGCTGGGATTCATATCGAAGACTAGGCTCCAAAAAGTGGGGCCATATTCAATAGATTGGCTGCAATCAGAGCCTGTGCCGACATCTGTGGCTCCACTTTGTTGGCCGTGGCAAGAACCGACTCTGAGGCTGCTACTTTGATTCCCCACTATTGACTACAGAGACCACTACTGGCCGGCGCCACTAATCCCACCAGAAGACAGTTCCACAAGGCAGTTCCACAAGACAGCAAGACAATTCCCCAAGATTGTTCCACAAGACAGTTCCACAAGACAGCAAGACAGTTCCACAAGACTGTTCCACAAGACTGTTCCACAAGACAGCAAGACAGTTCCACAAGACAGCAAGACAATTCCACAAGACAGCAAGACAATTCCACAAGACAGCAAGACAATTCCACAAGACAGCAAGACAATTCCACAAGACACTAGCTCCACTAGTTCCCTGATTCCACTGGCTTTGTCATCTGATTGCTGATGCAACTATCAAGCGAAACCCCCTGTGTTGCGACGTATATTTGAGGTCCCCCTGGATCCACAAACCACTAACCAAAAATTTGACACTGTAGCTGTAGCATAAGCTAAGGATTTAAATGAACTAGCAAATTCTAAATAGTAATGGCCATAATTCCAGCCATCGGAAAACCCACCACATCACCCAATATTGGTGACGCCGTTAAATGAATTAATGAAGATACATTAAGAATTGCCCGACTATCATTTCGAACATTTATTTGAGAGTTTAATTAGTAGTGATACGATTCTCACTGTTTTCATCCTAGTTTCATTCCCCCCCTTTGAGAACAAATCTAGTGCTTATAGTTAACAGTACATTGTTTTAATTTCGGGATGCAGGTTTTCATCATACGGCTTTCGGTAATTTTCAAAAATCTATACTAGCCTGGCATTAACATCTTCGACGTATTTAGTTACGGCTTTATGAAACTAACTTAGGTGCTTAAAAATGATTAAATCAGAGTTAAAGTGCCAGATTTTAATGACGAATCAAATTACCTAATATATCTGATGAAACAGATAATCGTTGTGGATATATAAGGAAATTTATTAGCTCTGCCGCTTCCATTGGAAAAACGGTTTAAAATTGAGCCCACAATTGACCAAAGAATCCTATTAAACGGTAATACTGTTATATTTACGGTATACACCGATATGTTATATCGACTGTGCATCAAGCTTCATTTCAGATACCCGTGCGCCAGTGTGTAGCGATGCCTTGAGACTCTTTCCGTACGCTCTACTTGAATTAGTCCCTTGATGCAGAATAATATGTGTTGACTGCATACTAAACGTCTAGTATCTTGTAACACTTCTTAGGGTCCATATATCCCGATAAGGCGGTATGAATTGACCATACATGTCGCTATGTTGTGTGCTGGTGTAATTGATGTGCATGTATGGTGATGCTATTGACTCAATTCACTTATTGACTCGCTGCTAATGCATAAATAATAGTACACGTGATGATGCATATATATTACAAGATAATGATACTTCAAGAGTTGCTGTAGTGTTGGTAGCGTGCCACCCATGGATACACAATCAATCTTCGACGTACAGACAAGGGGAAATCGAACCATCTGGAGAGAGGCGTGCTCAGTCCCGGCCACCTGTCTCCGCCGCTTAGGCGAGGCGGCTCGCTTTGCACCATATCAGGTGCACCACTAAAGCAGTAATAATGACTGCAAAGGCCGAAAGATTGACCGAGATTCCATTCTCTCGATTACGCCTGTTAGATTATACGAGAGGAATATTCAGAGGTCGTGTGGAAGCAGCAGGCCGTGTATCTATTAATTGAGAATTACAAAGCAAGTGACATGGCAATGAAGTAACCACCCAAAATGATTTGATTGTTTCTGTTTTCATATGAGAACATCTGGAGGTATAATGCGTGGAAAAGAGTTCATACTTTAGGATTAAAGTAGGTCCTTTTTGTTGCGCTCTAACGGCCTTTGTTAAGGAAATGGGTGTTGCGATGGGCTTTTGGAGCAAGTGCTCTGTATATGCTAGCTCTACAGACATCAATCCCGTTCATGACCATGAATAGTTGAATGTCTTTTTTTTTTTGATGTCTCTCGTGCCGAAGTGGCATATTTCAGTACCCTGCGTTTTCTAGTTTTTGTCCAACGGGTGGTAAGTTGATGCCAAAACACCTAATGTTGACTCTTCATGGCCTCTTATAGCCTCTGATTAACCTTTGTTTGAGTGTCTAAAGGTCGGCGTCAGAATCCCAGGTTCAGCCCCGTGGAATCTACCCAGATAAACTACAAACTTTTGGCACGTTATATACTCAAACAATTTACATTGCAGCACTGTTAGATCCACCATGGGTAGCGCGCTATGTTGAACTGTGTGATGTGAGAACCTGTATTTGTGACTGCTCTGGATGCAGTCCAGAGCTTATGTGCAGACGACTGTATGG
>NKZP01001378.1:0-96211 GCA_002370765.1 Metschnikowia similis
AGACCACACAAGGTGTTTTATGGGTGAATGTCAATCCCCAAATATAAAAGGCCTAGTGCCTTCTAACTTCATAAGAGTAATCATACAATCCCCAGGTTGGAGTGTCATCAAAGATGCCTCCTAGAACCAGACCCACTAATACTAATGTATCTGTCAAATGCATAGGAATTATCCTCTCAATAAAAAGGGGGCCTGCACAGAGGAGCAGCGCAATTTTAGACCAGTCAGCCTAGATTCGCAATGCGTCAAACTTGCTACCACAGCACCATAAATGACCATGGTTCGATGCCCGGATGTTTGGGGTGACCCGGAGCTTTGCGGTTCTGTTTCGATCCACAGCCACCGTGATGGAACTTCCTGTTTGGGATCAATCAGATGGACCTTCCTGTTTGGGATCAACCAGATGGACCTTCCTGCACAGGAAGATTCTGTTTGAGTTCATCCTGTCACTGTGTTTGGGACTATTCTGTTCGGTCTTTTCTTTTCCGAATCTTCTGTTCCGTCTTTCCAGGACCTTCTTCAGGATCTCCATTCACCGTGTCACTGTCATGTTGTGCTGAGCCCAAGTGTATACCTCTTTAGCGCATTTTGGAAGCCTTAGAGGGCGTATAAAGCAACCCTGGGATTCCGCCTTCGTTATCCCCATTGCTGTTGAAACGTAGTCTGCTCTCCTCTACCAACCCATACCATTCCATGGCCGGTTCCATGGTCTATTTGGTAGTTTCGAGTCTTGCGATCCCGGAAGCTTTATAAGCGCATTACGCTCGATGCGCATCTCGCTTGTATGCACACCTCGCTTATATGCACCCCGGGCTTTGCCTTGAGCTTTCTATTGCGCTGATTTTCTTTGGCCCCTCCGCAATTATCTTGAATATGACGCCCTAGGTCTCTTTTGAACCTCTCTTTTCCTCTCCGCTTTGAGCCCTCTCCGCCAGCATTGTCCCTCTAATATCCCAATGCATGCTGCAGTCATTTAGGTGCCGGGTCAGCACCTTATTTTGGATAACCAACAAACAGGGGCGAGCCGGAATTAAATGCAGTTACCAAAAATGGAAAATAGCACCTATTGTCATGCATATTGCATCAGGAGGGGTCTCGGCACGTGATGCCCCAGCGTCCCTTTTATACACAGGGCGCACCGGCTGTTCTCCACAAGGCCAGATCATACAGGGTGAGAGACGGGCAGGTCGGTATCCACACCAGCGCAGCCAACCTGCCTCAAATCAAACCACACAAGCAGACAATCCACTCGTTAAGACGGTCAGTGCACCCTTGCCGCCGGGCTGTATGCAGAATGGCCCTGTCCAAGTCCGTCCCGTGCCCCAGAGTAGTACGTAAGGCCACCCTCAAGCCATCTGCAAGTCATGCCACTGGTGAAATCTTTTCATTGATGACCGAGAGAGGCGTTGCTGAATTTGGAGAGTTATCGAATTCCGAAAACTGGTCTGTTTAATTCGCTGCATGCAAACTTCTGAATGTGCAGGTTAACCGGAAACCTTCTGGGGACTGTTCTTCCCGTAATTGACCAAGTTTTAATATGAGTGAACTCAGGAAGAGTTACCTCTTAATAAAGTAGGCAGGTTCACGGTGCCATTTCTTGGTGTCAAGGGGCAGTGTGCACGAATGCCCTGTAATCAACGCAAGCTAAAGACTTGCGCTTACTTGGAATTCCTTGTTCCGAAGCAGTCAAGCCCATGCTCAATCCCCATTAAGAAAGGGCCAGCGTCTAGACTAAGGCCAACCGCTGCTTTCGTCAGTGTTGCGAGCATGCGGTCCAGACTGTCTAAGAGATAAACGACCTGCTATTGGTTTTTGACCAATAGTCTCTTTAAAGAGCCTTCAGCAAAAGCGGGAGACCCTCTTGATGGGTTCAGGGCTCAAACAGCCAGACAATCACCCAACACAGAATGGCCATGCACTACCCACAAGAGCAACTGGAAGTTCTCAATCTGTCAAATGTCATTGTGACCTGGTTAAATCCTGTGTTTTCACCTGACGAAGCCCTGTGTTGTCACCTGGTGAAGGTCCTGTGGATGCAAATCAAGGTGGAGCGTCTCCTGGTGGTATTCTTCCGTCAAATCCTTTCTCTCTTTCTCCAGATCTCAAAACATTTCACGTAAGGTGCCGATCTCGCAAGATTGATTTGTCGGAGACAAGGTGACTCCTTTTTGCTTTGAAAACGCTCATGTAACTTGGGACCCTGATGATACGATGTTCCGATAGTCCCCTCTTAAAAAGCTTCATTTGGCCCCTCGTTTTCTTCTGTTCTTCCAGTTGTTTCCAGCTGTACTAGAATCTTCACAAAAACTATTTCTCGTGATGCCACCTGTTCAGGGTGCTGGTTTCATGATTAATCCTTGGGGCTAAGCCTCAGAAGACTCAGGCTGGCTCTTCCTTGTCTCCGGCTAGCTTCATCCCGAACGACCTGTATTAGTGTCTTTTCTGTACACATCTGACAGAATTCTTGGCATAAAAGCCTCTTGTATCTTGGGTTGTTGTCCTGATTAGAGTGCTCCGGTTGTCTCTCTCTCTGCTGAACGATAAGATCATTCTAGGCAGGGTGTTATGGCGTTTCAAAACGGTGAATGGTCTGAACAGACCCACCCATGAGGCTCTCAGGGTAAACGCCCCCACCAATTTAAGGTGCAATTTCCCGACTTAACAGTAATCAAGACAAATAGAGCGACACCACTGAAATTTCAACCTTTCAGCCGTTCCTAATTATGTGCATTTAGGACTCCTTGTAATTGGTCCATAATTAAGCCAAGGCACCAGGTGTTGAGGGGATGCTCTTTGGCACATATTTTGGCGCTCTCATTAGGCTTATGTTTCTCGTAGAGTGAGGGTCCATTGTCAAAATCTCTCTTCTTAGCACCGCCTGGAAAGAGCCGCCAGGTACCACGAAACAGGCCCCAAATGCCCCAAAGACAAGGTCCTAAGTCCAAAGGTCTAGATCCATGGCCTGAAGGGGCCTGCACAAACAAAACGAGCACTGCCTATTGGTCCCTGTTCTGTGTTTCTGGAATTTTGATAGTGAAAAGCATCGAAGGAGAAAACTAATAGTTGAGATGTGTCCTCTGGAGTGAGTCACAGATGGTCAAAAGTGGGACTTGAAAATGACCGTCGAAGGTATACGTGCCTGAAAATTCAAAGCCGTAGGAAGCACTGGTGAATGAACCAAGCGGTTATGACTATGCGGAACGGGACGACCGTAATAGGCTGAAGAGACGGCGCGTGAAGGAATTAAGCCAATCAAAAGCGGGAAAAGATAAAGGCGTCTACTCGGTCCAGAAGCGACAAATTAGTCGTATTCTCCGTCCAGAAAAGCCTGTGAAAAGGATCAACAGTGTGTGGAAGTGGTAGGAGGTGTGAGTAGGCGCCAGTAAAGTAAGGCTTCTGGCGCGCCCTGGTTGCGCACTATTTGGGTGCAAATTTGGCCACGTGTCGAGCGCCTTCGACCCAGCCAATGCGTCCGACATTTCGAAAGACCAGGTTCTTGTACACTGCAGCGTAGATGGTGTTTTTGGGAAGACATTCGGCCGAGACCATTCGAGGCGTTGCAAACCATTCAAACGGGTCACGGTCTATTCGCGCTCTTGGCGTCCTTCTCAGTGACATCAATGCCAGGCTTTATTCAATAAATGCTCCACCTTCAACGAGCGGTCTCTGTACCACCATAGCAAAGTGGCAGCTCCGACACTGGAAGCCTGGACGTGACTCTATTGCTTTGTTCGTATCGAGGTGTCGCTAAAGGCGCATGAAGTCACCATATTCACCATATTTTTCGTGTAATGTCGTCAACCACCCTGGTGCAAAACGGCTACCGCATGGGCCTGCCTCTTCCGGTTACTGATTGTAACAATCGAAAAACCCACTTGGGGATGTACTTGTGTGCAGCCCATGCAATACGCGGTGAGCCGCGGCCAAGTATCAGGATCAAAAACTCAATGTGCTATAGTTGTGGCTTTTTTTCACCATTATGCTTTTCCGTTTAGCTGCAGAAGAGTGGGTTCTTAATAACGTGAGTCCTTTCTGAAGATTTGCGCACAAGATTTGAGACATGTAATGTGTCTCGAAGACCTTGGTTGCATTGCCTTATGCCGAGCAACGCCACCTTTAAGAAGGCTTGATGCTAATTAGTTCAAGTGGTTTATATCAATGGAACAGGAACAGGAAATTAATGCTGATGAGCTTAACCCGCTATGAAACAGAAACAAGAAATGGTTTTCGACTCAATTGTCGGGACCTTGATATGTGAGTTCAATTCTCACACGAATAGAGAATGTAACATAAGTTGGAGGCCAGAAGTGTTTGAGTACTACCCACAAGATGAAAACATTGCTCGTTCAGGTGAAGCCACAGGATGCAAGGAGGCAGACACTCGAGCACACGAATCGATTCCCAACTTGGGGCCCTGGGTGCTGACGCATACAGAGATGGACGCGGGGCCGGTTTCGCTCCAACTCCGCGGGTAGATAACTGTAAACTGCCAACGAATGTTTGTTGCTGATACTTTCAACATGGACTGGACCTTTTTTTGAGCAATTTGTCTGTTTATGATTCTGGAGCTTGTAAAGTCTGTGATGAATAGTGTTGTTCTGCGCATGCGTTATTCGGGAGTCCCTGCGTTGGTACGTGTATTATGAGAGCTCCTGGTAGGAGCATGTCATTGCCCAGACTAGACCCTCAACCGTGGGAGCTCATTCTTGAAGCCAAATCCGAACGTACTCGATGCACTAGCAGTATCAATTCCATGGTTGCCCTCTCGGCCTATGCTCAAACTTTGCTCCAAATGAATGAAGCATATTTCCGAGGACCTAATCATATCGGGTCAGTTTCGGGCCATCTCGTATACTGGCCCGCATTGCGCAGAGGTGTAAGAAGGCTTCCAAAGGCAATGCGTGGTTTCATCAGCAAAGCTAGCTTAACGATTTCGAAAGATTTACAGCTCAGCTCTCAAAAATCCCAACGCGAGGATTCGGGTGAAGGCGTGAGGCCGAGGGGACTTGACGTCCCTTCACTGGTGCACAGCACTCGCTTGTAACACTGATCTTCCATGCACGCTCTTGGGATTGAATAACACCAGAAAGATTGCCATCAATCAAACAGGAGAGTCCAATATGCGTCGCTTGTCCATGATGATGGACCACAGCGCCCGCATGGTCTGACCCGAGTAGTTTGACCTGGGTGAGTAAATATGGGGGCTGTTTGTGGGATTTCGGGGGCGGTTTCTGGGATTTTGGATGAAGGGGGGAGGGGGGTGGGGCGGTTTCTGAGGCTCTCCCTTGGGGCTATTTCTTGGTTTCTGGCGTCTCCTCGTGTCTCTCGTGGGAATATTTCTGTGGGCCAGTTTCTAACGGGTCGGTCTCTTGAGGACCGTGTCAGCTGACATTTCCACAATTGCAGCCACCGGGAAAAACTGAGCACTCATTTTAATGGGCCGCACCCCTCCCCTTTTATATTGGAGCGGGCTTCTGACGCAAACCCGAAGTAGGAAGCCAACGGCTCTAACGCCGCGCTTTAGTTGTTTCACATCTAGGCGCTGTGCGTATAGTCGCGCGCTCGCTCTTAGACCATCACTCCGCTTACTAGTACATCCCTGAACGGCCTGCCTGCCTCCCTTCCCCAGACAAGCTTCGTGACACCTCCTCACACCCTCGCCCGTCACACAAGATGATATTCCTACGCCAGCCTGAAATTAACGATCTCGCCAACTAGGACCAAGAACAATCCAAGTCCCGAAAGATCCTCACAATTGGCCGAGATTAAGAACCTAAACTGAAGCGACATCAAGCAGGGGCCCCATGAACAATGCCCACAAACGACAGCACAGCGTGATGAGCTAAAGAAGGGCCTATTCATTGGAATAGCTTTTCTAGCAATGCCCCGGCGGATCGTGAATTCTCTGTGCTTCTCCCGATGACCCTCCCCGTGAAGTTCGTGGATGACCATTGGCTCGGGTTGGCTATTGTTTGAGGTGAACTCCTGGATTTGACAAACAGATCCTGGATGGCCACCTCTGAAAGTGCCTGATGCGGTATTGGCCCTACATGTCACAGCTATAACTGCTACACAAACCGAAGTTACTACTTGACTTATAGACTTGAAATGCATCTGACAGCCAACCAACTACCAAAGCTACTTGGCTCACCGAAAATCATTCACCAGGCTCCAGCGCTTGGACGCATCGATACCGCCTGGTCGTTGGCTTCCCATGGCAGAGAGTCGGCCTACTGCCTCTTCTCCACGCGCCAACTACGAGCTCATCTGGCGCAGAACCACATCAAAGTTGTACAACTTTTTCGAAGAGCCTTTATGGTGGTGCGGGCTTCGCAGCGCCTCGTTCTTGCACTCCAAAAGCGCCTGCTTGAGGCGCTCCACAGCATCCGGCGAAATCTGGAAGTGGAATGCAATGCGCTTGCCCATCAACTTGACACCGTGCTTGCGTGCAAGCGCCACGAGCCGCTCGTCGCTCATGTGGTTGCGCTTCATGTCCAAAAAGACAAAGTTTGTGTCAGCCGGCGACTCGAGCGCTATGCCGTGGCTGGCGCAGAACCGAGCCACGTCTCGCGCGTACTCGTGGCTGTGGCGGATCAACCCCACGTTCTGCTTCACTGCCACGTGCGCCATGTACGTCATAAGGCCCACCTGGCGCACCCCGCCGCCGCATTGCTTCTTGAAATGGTTGGCAGTGTTGATGAAGCGCTGGTCGCCCACCAAAACGGACCCCATGGGTGCTCCCACAGACTTGGAGAGACAGATAGACACCAGGTCGAAGTACTGGCAGTACTCACGTATGGATATGCCCGTCTCCACCGACGCATTGAAGAGCCGGGCGCCGTCCAAGTGGAGCCGGATGCCGTTGGCTCGCGCAAACTGCGACACCTGCCGGATGTCTTCCAACGGCATGATGATGCCGTGCAACGTGTTTTCGAGGCTGATCACCTTAGTGGGCGCGCCGTGGATATCGCCATCGCTGGGCGTATAGTTGTCCTCCACGTCCTGAAGGGTGAGGTAGTTACCGTTGGCCGGCACCACGGGATGCACCATGGCTTGCGATAATGCCGCCAAGCCTCCTGCTTCATGAAGAAAAACATGGGCGCGGTGGTCGCAAAGAATCGAGTATGGCGGCTGGTGGAGATTGGCCCGGAGCCCGATCTGATTGGAAAGCGTGCCCGAAGCGCAGAAGAGTGCTGCTTCTGTACCGCAGAGTTCGCTCATCATGTGCTCTAGCTCCAACGTGGGGTGGTCCTCGTTGTAGACCGAATCACCGAGCCCGAGTGTGCCGTCCTGCAACCTGGAAATAAGCGCTTGGTTCATGGCCTCAGTGGGCACCGTGAAGGTGTCGCTGCGGAAGTCGTTTTGGGAAGAAAACACTTCTTGGTTGGGTGTACAAGGCAACATATCGAGGGTCATGTTGCGGGCAAAGGCGGATACCTTGTTTAGGGGCAGCCCAAGCGTGAAATGTCGTTTAAGTATAACGGATGACTAATGAATGGGGCGCATGCGGCGATGGCGCGCCTGCATTGCGCAGATGCTTCGTCAAAGTGCCTTTTGGCACCGCAGTCGGTTGCCCTGCGGCCACCTGCACGCGCGCGGGTTTCCTGCCTGGGCATCTACTTTGTGAGGGAAAAAAGTGCTCAGGCGGATGCGTTTAGCGGGAAAATCCCTCACGCCCTTTGCATCCGGCCGCCTGCTATTTCCTATTTCTGCAAATGCCCCAAAGCTCAAGTTCCTCTGCAACTGTGTGCAAGCTCAATTTCCTCCAACAAGTGTCTGCAAATTGCTCTCAGCAAATTACGCATGCTCTCAGCAAATTACGCATGCTCTCAGCACATTACGCATGCTCCCAGCAAATGACGCATGCTCCCAGCAAATGACGCATGCTCCTCCTCTCAGCTAATGTGCGAGTTCGAACGCGTGTCCGTGAGCTCGGAACACATTGTTTAATCAGCGTGAGTGACTGGCCCGCAAATCCTCTCCATGCTTACCCTTTGCCGGTCACATCCATGCACCAGGGCGTTAAATGTGTCCTCTTTGCTACTCCCTAGGCCGTCTGCTTTCCGCCTCGGACAGGGCCGAAAACGGCAGGAACTCCGGCGCAAACGCCGGCGTGGGCGACATATCCCTCTTGCCCGTGTCTCTCCAGATGGGGCTTCCGCTAGACACCAGGTGGCTATGACCGAGCCTGATGCTAGCCGGTTTGCTCAGCCATATGCTGTTGTGCGAGGACGAGAGCATCAAGTTGCTAAAAAGCCCATTATCCGCCGTGGGGCCATTCTGCGAAAGGGCCACGTTGATGGGATCCACATTGAGCGGCGGCAGGCGCGAGAGACTGGAGTAGGGGCTCCGCGGGTCGCTGTAGCCAGTGTGCATATTAGAGCTCCACATTGAGCCGGAGATGTTCTGGATGGCGCTGGGCCCGGACAAGTTTTGCATGGCGCTGGGCCCGGACAAGTTTTGAAGGACACCTGGCCCCGACATGTTTTGAACACCTGGCCCCGACATGTTTTGAACACCTGGTCCCGACATGTTTTGAACACCTGGTCCCGACATGTTTTGCATGGCGCTGGAGCCCGGAACATTGATGGCGCTGGACTGCAACGTGGAAGGCTCGCTGGCCGGTGAGCGCATGTACGGGTCCGAGGACACGATCCTGCCGTTGGACAAGGCGTCGGAGGCGTTGTAGATGTGCGATGGAAGAGCCATCGAAGGTGCTGCAAAGTCCATGTACAGACCTGAGTGGCCCCGTCCGTACAAGCCTGCAGCTTTGTCCATGGCGCCCCCGTACACTCCCGCATATGACAAACTCTCTGCATCAAAGAAGTCCGAGTTTGCAAGCGGCTTGTGAATGTGAAGTGGCCCGTCACGTGGAACCGCACGGCCACCAAGGTTCATGCCTTCATTGGGAGCATTCGTCGGGTCGGCTAGATTGCGGGGGTCAGTGCGCCCGGGATCGACCATGCCTATAGACTCTGGCATGCTCCTAGACTCAAGCATGCTCCTGGACTCAAGCATGCTCCTGGACTCGAACAAATTGCTGGGCATGTTTCCAGACACGCTTCTGGACTCCACAGCCGGAGACTCCATATTTTCAAACTGCCTATTTCCGAAATCCAAATTTCCATAGTCCAGATTCCCATAGTCCGTACTTCCAAACTCAAGCATGTTCCGAGCCACGGCCGTCCCAGAGTAGATCTGGCTGGATTCCGTGTTTCTAGACCCGGGCATCCCCCAGTCTGGAACCATGGCTTCCTTGTTCGTCACGTGCGCCAGCAGCGGGCCGGCGCCACCGATATCAGTTCTCTCGCGTGCAGCTGGTCCGTCAAGGCCCGGGGAGGGAGAGGTGAGCGTGAGTCTCGGCAAGGACCCGCCGGTGGCCCCAAAGGCAACCCCGGCCCGGTACTCCGAAAGCGGCGACGGCACGTATGAGCCATCGCGGGCACTCCGCGCCGACTCTAGGGCGTTGTGCACGGTGGTGTACTTCCGGAGCTGCGCCAGCAAGCTTTGTCGCCACGCCGTTTCTTGGGAAACCAAGTCTTGGAGCTCCAGGCGCAAGTGGCTGGCCCATTCGGGTTGGAGCTGGAGTATCTGGGACACGAGCTGCGCCCCGCACTCGGACAATTGCCCGTCTTCCGCAAAGAGCCCGCCGCCCCCACCGGCACGAGAGTCGGCCGGGGGTGGTGGAGGGTCCGCCAAGCCCTGCGGGTCGGCCCAGCGCAGCACGTCGTCGGCCTTGGCGAGGCCCGTGACGAACTGGTTGACGAGAGGCAGAAGGCGCGACAAGAGTGCTTCCGTCTGGGACTTGTCGTGGGCCGAGGCCTGGGTGAAGAGCTCGAGCTCGGAAATGCGGGTCTTCAAGTCGCCGAGCTCGCCATGGCTTAGCGCAAGCGCCTGCTGGATGCGGAGCCGCTCCGAGGCCGCCACCTGGTGCAAGTGGTGAGCCTTTTCCCTGGACTTTTTGAGCTTGTGGTGCAAGTCGCGGATCTTGCGCTCGTGGATGGATCGCCGCAACTCGTAGTTGCGCAACACCTTGGACGCCTTGAGCTTCTGGAACGACAACGAGTCCTTGGTCTTCTCCAAGCCCTTGAGGTCCAGGCCCTTTTTGGTGCGGAAATCGAGGCCGTCCTCGAGCTCTTTTTTGCATGCGTTGTACTCGGCCTGGAGCGCTTCTTCCTCGTCGTGCTGTCGGCGCAAGAGGGCCTCGGAATCAAGAAGCAGGTGCGCGATTTCGGTTTGATACAAGGAGAGCTGTGATTGGAGAGCCGCCTCACTTGTGATGGATTCCACGTCTCCGGCCTTGAGGTCGGCACTCCCTCGGAGCAGGTGCACGACTGGAGGACTGATGGGCGGAAGCGGCATGTCGGAGCCGGCCGTCCGCACGTAGACGGGTTCAGACTGCGACCGGAAGTTGTTGATGACGTTGACGGCCAAGATCTGGATCTTGTACACGGCGGATGCGTGCAAGTTGCTGAGCCGGACGCAGGTGTGCGCCACGGTGCCGGCGTCGTGGCCGTTCACCAACACCACGAAAAAGATATTGTCGGCGAGCAGAGCGCCCGGGTGCCAGCGCACGGAGACGTCGTGGCGGCCGATGTGGTTGACGGAGATCACGGGCGGATGGGGGATCTGGATGTTCAACTGCCGCGCCAAGCGGTCGGCGGGGGTCCGCAAGACCTGGTAGCACCGGAAAGCCATCCAGCATAGCGAGGGGATGACGGTGAGAAGGATCTCGAGCATGCTGAAACTGGGGGCGAAGTGCGGGCACGTTCTATGGCCTGGAGATGACGTTCGATGGCCTGGAGATGACGTGCAATGGCTTTGCGCCGGCATTTTTCGCGCGCGGCCCGCGTCGTCGCGCATGCTGAGTGGACTGCAAAAAAGGTGCTCCCCGGTTCGGCGGTTGCGCCGTAGGTGCTGGGCACGTTTGGTGGGGTTGGAGTGATTTGGATTCAATTGAGTTTCTCTTGGCACGGCACTCGCACTTGGTTCCTTCTTGTAGTGTAATTGTTGCGGCCTCGTATTGCACCCATATTTGATCCGTTATACTTGATCCGTGGTTACATTTGATGCGTGTTCGTTGGAAGACGTTTCTCAAGCGGTAGCGTCCCTTTGGTATGTTGCCGATGTGCTTATCATTGATACTCTGATTATTATTTTATAGTTTTTACTATGAAGTGGATGCTCAAATAGGCTCACTTGTTTCAAGTCTTGTTTCAAGCATTACATTTTCATTCTTATTGTTATGTCTTTTATAGTTGTTTATGTTGGAACGTGAGAATGAGTGCCCTGTGGGCACTGCATGCTCACCTGACTGTGTACAGATGAAACAAGGGTTGAAGTGGTTGACTACTTAAGCCTGTGTGCACATTATGCACAAGATCTTAGTTAGAAGGGATTAAACAATGCTTCTCCCTTTACCTCCTGATTGAGCGGTTGTAATGACGACGATGCTGCCCTACAATGGGCTGCGGCTAGTGAAGGCCCCTCTCATTATATAAGGGACCGCCGCCCCAAAGGACGGGAGTAATCAAATAAGGAAATAAGCCTAGTATATGTGAGTACCAGAAACGAAAGGTTGACTACTGAAGTTCCAGAATTAAAAAGTTGTTAGAAGACAACGTGACAACTGCACCAGACTATGGGAGAGTACATCACAACTCCCAACAGTTTAACGTCAAATACCTAAGAGAATGTGTATTCGTTGATGATCCCTAAAACAGGGGATTATCTAAACTTATAGATGAAAGCTGGCCCGGGCAAGGAGGCCCATGGTGGATCTAACACTGAAGTTTATTTCTCAGTCTAGAAACCTTTTCTACAATATCGGGATATTGAGTTTTGCAGGTATCGCAGATGGCCCAAGGACTGACTCTGTCCCTCAAATCCGGTGAGAGACTTGCGGGTAGGTGGGGAAGTGAAGAGCGTCAGAAGGCCAGCGCGAAACACTGGACAAAAATGTGCAATTAGTTCGGGACTGACGGTATGGATAGAACCAAGTGAGGGGCGTGGATTGTTTGATGGACAAGTTGAGCCAAACAAGGGACATCAATCAATCCACTTGCCTCTCTTGGTTCTTGTCCTGGAAAAGTGGCCCCACAACAGCGGACAATATTGAGGTGGTAGAGCGATTGCGCAGAATAGGGCTGTTTGGAGTAGTCTTCGGTCTATCTTTAGACTAGTCGTCGGTAAACTTGTTGGTGAAACTAGTCGTTGGTGAATCGTCTGTGAGCATTGACTAGTGAAAAACATAGATGGGTGACCAAAGGTACTGGGACAAGGAACCAGCCATACCCCTGCAGGTTATGGTTGGACCAGTGACAGATTTGGTTGACGGGTTGAGGTGACCTGGATGGTAATTTTGCACCATGATTTGTAGCTCTACTGTAAGAATTGTTATGCGACACGTTAACGTGTATTCGCATGATGCTATAAGCTAACTGCTTGTAAAAGGTAAGGTCCAGGGACGATACCTGTAATGAAGATGCGGAAGGGCAACTTTCGGACGGCGGAAGCTCTGTTCCTGTCTTGTACGACGATGTATGTTTTGCAAACCTACGCAGGCCTTCCGTGACTTTCGGGCCCCGACTTGACCCGGCTGGATCCACCACTGGAGGTCCTCCAGGAGGCAATGAGTAATCACGTTGTTGACAGCATACTTTATGCCACTACAAATCAACAGGAAAGGCCTTGGCCGGCTGTTTCACTGTGGAATCCCACGACCTCCCATCATGAATCTTTGCGACCGTGATGCGCGCTTTATCGCTTGCTTTGGGCCCACAAAACGCATTGCCGTCTGCATTTACCCTTTTAATACAATTTATCCGGAAATATAATTTGCTTGCTTGGCATTAGAGTTGATGCTTATTGCCCAATCTGTCCTCCTGTTACTCCCGCTATCTTCAAATACGTCTTTTCTTAGAGCATAGGAGTGTGGAAAGCCCTCCAGCAAACAGAACTTTGAGGTGGGAGAGCTTCTTTTAGATGTATAAGAGCTAATTGGAAATCTAGTGTTTAGAGCAAACGATGGATAAAAGTATATCATCTATAGAGCTAATTGGAAATCTAGTGACTAGAGCAAACGCATGGATAAAAAAATATTATCTATAGAGCTAATTGGAAATCTAGTGACTAGAGCAAACGCATAGATAAAAATATATCATCTATAGATATTCCCAGGTCCACCATGAACCCATACTTGAACTGTGATGTGCGGTTACTAGATGGAGTCGGTAACCCGCCTCAGATGCATTCTGGTCAGCACTAGCCGAACGGATAGCTTCAAACATATGGGGCCAACCTCGCGGCATGGTGGCTGGTCAGTTTTCCTATAGATGATCCCTTTGCTCTAGGGCATCCATCTCCCTGACCATGACTTTATCAAGAAACTTGATAGCACGAGTTAACTAAAATACATAGAAGGCTTTTGGTGCTCAGGTGAATGCTTATAAATATCCAAGACCGTGAGGCGGTAATTGAACCACACTGAAGGTGTAAGAAGGTTGTTGATCTGGATCCGTTGTATCCAACGCATCACTATTAAAACAATGGGGTTAAGTTCTTTGGTTGTTAGCGTCAAGTACTTAAGAAAAGATGTTTTGGGAGCCCTAGAACAAGGGGGGTAGATGAAAGCGGGCCCGGGCAACGACGCCCATGGTGGGGCGGGGCCAAATTGCACCACTTGCAGACGATGGCGCCATCCTTCGTTGAAACGGAGTGCCGCGATATGGTCGGGGGCCTGAGAAGCCCAACAAGTCCCTGCCTGGCTTATCCGTAGGCCAAAGTGGCGCCTGAGGCGGGATTGTTGACAACCAAAGACAGAGCGCGGTGTGCTCAGCCACTGCGCATGTTTGGTTGCCAGGACAACCAGAATACATCTGGCCACTTATGGGCGAATGTCGATCCCCAAATATAAAGCCCAGCTGCCTGCTAATTTCATAAGAGTAATCATACAAACCCAGGTTGGAGTATCATCAAAGATGCCTCCTAGAGCCAGACCCTCCGATACAAATGTATCTAAGGAAGTCCACAACTATCCTCATGATACCATGGCTGTGTTATTCGAGATAGGCTCACCAATGGAATCAGTCCATGGCTACTCTACGGTCCTCCTAACACACCCATGTATAGTGTTGAACCGGAGTTATCCGATTTACAGGGCTTTGTCCTGTGTCAGAACATACGACATTGTATTTGGGTAAAACCACGGCGCAGGACCTAATGAGGTGCAGCAGGCACCATTTCGTCTAAGTCGCGGAGACAGGGCCTGGATTGAACACGACTCTCTCCAGGTGGGGCAGGGGGTTTTCCCTGGCGCCGTTCGTCGCTGGTTAATTGTGGATCCATAGTAGCGCGCCATGATGGATCTAAGATATAATGAAGGTACCACTCAGACTTGATTTTGAAGTTATAGCTAAAGGTGATTAATCATGTCAATCCAGTCTATTCTTATGTCCCATTTCCACATACCCTGCCCTCTAGCTCCATTATCCTACCCCACCTTTCACTCGGCTTTGCTCTCATCACCTGCTTTTCTCATATTCTACCTTCTCTCTGCAAATTCCAAACACTTCTATGGACTTTATCACGTCCGTCTATTCTATATCTCCTAGATTTATGGGTGTCTGTGGCAATAGAGACGTGAAAAGCCAACAGGGCGGGGAAGGCCTTCTTGGCCGCTACCTCGACGGGTCCAGATGTCCTATTTATTATAGGAATACCGGCCTACCAATAATAAATAGATACTATTTGAGATACGATCCTAATGGTAATCGTTTTTGTTTCAAGGATTTTCGCTATCTCTCTGACTGGTTAATTATAAGTGATAATTATGTGATGATGTTTACTCAATTTGCACCCATGCGCATCGCACCTATAGTTATTTCTATGGCTCTGGCGAGTTGAGAACCGGCTTTGACCCTACTTTTTTCCCTTTGGCAATGAAACAGATGATAGAATTTACTTCGACAACTACAAGAATTTGGGCGGCTTTTTTGCCACGGTCACTGGTTTGACCGACATTTTTTTTAGTGGTGATTTCGATGACAAGAGATGGGAACGATTAATGGCCAAAGTGTCACCACATCCAGCTTTACCGTCGAGCTTGTTGGGTGTTTTAAGGAGAGTAAGGTACCTATAACATCACTTTGGCTGCCGACGCCCCTGATCGAATGGGCCGGCCATCAAATCAGCGCAAATGGTATTGCATTTTTTTTTTTATTTTTCTCGGGCACGTCGGATATCTTCAAGACTGATTCCCAATTACGCCCACCGGTCTCTGCCACTCACCAACCCTCTTGCTAAACATGTTACATTCAACTGCTTACTGGATTGTCAACACGCCTTCGACGAACTCAAACAAGCCATCGCCACCTACCGGTCGCGGTGGGAAAACTTCGATCTTCACCATCACAACTAGTGGAGATTACCGAAATCACCAGTCACAGGAAACTCGGGCGCGGTGACCGTTGGTCAGCACGTTGCCGTCGCTCCGCGGAATTCCCCGAAGGAGAAATCATAGATGCCGCCTACTTCGGTAGCGGCGGAACGTGTTGCGTGGACACTCTGAACACGCGGTTTCTGACCCCAAATTCCATGGTATGAAGTCTAATGCAGACCGTGGGCTGACTGCCTTCAATTGTCCAAGATTTGGTGGCTGGCACTATTACCCTTTCAAGATCGTTTACATCAATCGTGGAACCCAATGGGCTTTCAGCGGCAGCGTGGTTTCCCCTTCGGGCTCCACTAGTACTGTGTTTGACATGGCGTACCAAGTTCCTCCCACTCAGGGCCACAAGTCACCACTACTGCGACTCAAGGTACCGACAGTGAGTACCCAACTCCAGGTACCTACACCCCATCTGTTTTGATGTTGAGACCTTTTAATAAAGTGATATGACCAGCAGCATGATAATAAGTTGATGAAATCGGAACGGCTCGAATGCTTTGCAATTTCTCATCTACCGTAGCTCAACGGGTTATGGGTCCTGGCTTTGCGCTTTCAGAGTTGCAACTTCCTTACACGCTAGTGCGTATTGACCAAGCCAATCCTCGAAACTGAATCCTTAAGAGCATTAGAGAAAAGCGAAAAGGAATATCTATGGGTGTATCTTGAGGATCCAGGGAAGGTGTTTCAGCAATTAGTGAAGGAAGAGGAGGATTTGCTGCCTCAAGAGAACAGAGGTCTTAAAAGCTATCTTAAGAAAGTGCATGATGCACTTTTAGGACTAGTCTAGAGTCACATGGACGCAAAAATCTTCAGCAATGTCATCACTTCGACGACGACAAGCGGACTCAGGGAATCTCCGCTACATACCGTCCCAGCAAAGACAAATGGAAACCATGTGTATATTGCTGAACATGTGCATACAAACTTCGCCTCTGACTTCAGAATATTCAAGTTCATGGATATGTTGGAAGTGCAATATTTCGCCCGTCTCTTTGGTGACGGATTCTCTATTGAACTGGACCTTAAAACTCATGAAAAAGGGTTTGGTGACAAAGCATTGAAGATGCCGGAAAAAGGCTGGCCTGAATACGTCAATGTGTCAAGAAGGCAAAGATGCTCCTTAATGAGCGCCGCAAGGGGGAAGCGCCTACTATGGCAAAGCAGTGGAACATGTCATTTAATTGGATGATCCTCCAAGAACCTTACCATCTCTTGAATTTTTAACAGGCGTTACATCGTTGTCGTCAGTTGATGCCGTGAGGTTTAATATTAAGTTATTGAATGAACGTGACCATTTTCTTTAATGATAAGTATAATTGTAAAATTATAGGAAGTAGAGGTAGAAGACTAACCATGATGGCCCTGATGAGATGGGCTATCGACGCGTTACCATAATAACAATTTTATTAACTTCCCCTTTTTGGGTAAGTTAACATATATCCTTTGTATATTTATCAAATATTAAGATTATGACACAGTTTTAGTTATGAATTGTCATCTGGAATTCGGTTACATCAAGGAGGAATTGCTAGTAATCGTAAACTAGAGTGTTACGGTGAAATGTTTTCTACTTCGTACTAACCACTTATCTACAGCAAGAGATTTTATTTATACTTATTGTGTTACATCCGTTGTTTTATCGTCAAGTACTCAAGAGATGATGTATTCGTTGATGATCCCTAAAACAAGTGGGATCATCGGCTCTTATATAGAAAACCGTCCAGCCCGATCGCGCTGGCCTCGGGCTGTTTTAAGGAGAAATCCAGCTGCCTTAGCTGGCTGGCAATCCTTATACGGGAGAGTGACCAACCAGCCGAGTGGCACGTGCAAATTGGGAGATCCTGATTAGATTTAGTATGCAAAAACTTGAAAACAAGTTTATATTTAAACATTTTTTAGGTTATAAAATATTGATATATAAAATTTTGGGTTTGGCTAAACCTGAATTGAACAGGTATATATTACTGAGTAATCCTCTTAACCATTAGACTATTAACCTTTAAACTGGAATAAAGGTAAAATAAATTTAGGAATAATGGGGAGGCCCTCCTCATTATATATATTTTTAGTTTATTTTCATGGGGAGATTCTAATGTTGGTAATTAGAGCTAAATTGTAACTTTAGTGCCGTAGTGCTGCGACTGTTTGATTCAGTCTCTCCTCAATGAGATAACTATAGTTCAAAGGTAGAACAATTGTATGTGGCGCAATTTATCTGAGTTCAATTCTCAGTAATTATTCTTTGCTTAGGTAATTCAATGGTTACAACAGACTCCTCATATGCGTCTAATATAGGTTCAATTCCTTTCTTAAGCTTATGTCGTATAAGCTAACCAGGCATGGGGGTGGTATGGCCCAGAAGGGGTATCTGCGGCGGGACTGCGTCGAGGAAGCCACGACGTTCTAATGAAAGTGGGCGGTCGGCGTGCCCCTATCGAAAGTCATCGAAGGTTTCCCCTTGCAACCATACGTCGCAAGTCAATTGTGTATCCATGGGTAGTGCGCTACCCATGTTGGATCTAACGCATTGAGTCGTTATTGAAAGGACTTGCTGTAAGTTGAATAAGGTTCGGTTAGGGGAACCTGATCGGGATTCATTGATTTATTCATTACTTCTCAAATCACATAATGACTACACACCAATTCCTGGACCCTAATCCTCCGCACCATATCAAAGGTGCTACCCCTTTGGCTCTTGAGCTCGGCCCTAATGAACCTCCGAGAACGGAATAAAACTTAGTTCCCGTTGGCTCCGGTTTTGCCCACTTGGCCGGAGACCTAGGCGTATTTGGAGACAATCCCGTCAGCACAGGCGGCAGCCCGAAAGAGGTTGCTGGGCCCAAACAAAAAAGAAGTCGCCCGCTATCGAAGCAAGCCAAGAAAAGAAACTCCTCGCAGTGACAATAAGAAGGCGAAGAAAGGTTTCGTCAACGAAGTAGAGAATCTTGACTGGTTGGAGCAAATCTAGGGAATTCCAGTGCTCAACGAATTTCCGTCTGCTTCTAAAACATCACCGGGTTTATGGGTATATTAGGTAATACACCCCTTAGTCTATATCTCAATGGTAGAGAGATCGAATGATAATCGACAAATATGAGTTCGATTCTCATTAGACTAATTATAAATTATAGGTTTACTAATCTATACTTATATATTTTAGATTAATTAAATTCAAGGGGCCGTCGGCCCCCGTACCATTTTTAGTTAAACCCCTTATCCGGTATTTATAATTTATCTCTCCTATATATATTTCTTTTTTTATATTTAACTTATTAATAAAATATAGAATGGAAAAACAAGAAGTAAAAGATAAAATAAAAGAGCGAAGTATGCTCGGCCGAAGGGATGAGAATCCAAACACTTCCAAAAGATCTTTCCTGAAATCTGCGCCGAATGGGGTCTGTTTCAACTGTCAAGAAGAAGACATTATTTCAAAGACTGCCCAAAACCAAAGAAGCAAAAACAACACTATGTACCAAATCAACATAATAATCTGTATCAACCGCAGAAGGTGGTATTGTATGGGACTTATCTTCAGCCATACCTTTCATTGGTTCAGATTTAGTTCCGTAACCTGATATTTATTATATATATATATAAGTTAAATAAAGCCCGCCCACCTTTGGTGGAGCATTAATAAATAAAATATGGGTCCCAATAATTTAACTCATTAATGGCCTGCGATGTTGAACAGCATGACACACCTATTCAGCAACATATATCCAAGAGGCGGGCCTTGAACAGGAGAACAATACCGGTGGAGACCAGCGGACTGTCGACGCCAATCTTCAGGCAAGATAACAGATGAGTAATGGTGGAATGGTAAAGTGTTGGTTCAATCCGTCAAGATCGTGAAGCTTTTCGCTTGTGTACTGGTCAGGAATGGACCGTACACCTTCGAACCATCCATCGCCGCCACTCTGCTTCAACCCTAACACATCCTCCCTGATGATAGCTTTCAAGTTGGGGGAATAAGCCGGGGGTCTCGTGGGTCGAAATATTTCTTGGCAATTGTTGATCAACTCGGTTTGTGGAAGCGGTGCCGAGCCTAGCTCTGATGCTTACAGGTACAGACTCCGGGCCAATAGACTAGAGGCCAGCGAATTCTGGAAGAAATGGATCCGAAGACTATGGCACTGCTGTTGATCTTGAGCCGGGATTGAAAAACTCTTCCTTCAAAGACACAGAAAACCTGCCTCAGTTAGGCTCAGCATTTGTTTACGATCTGTTTGGTCCGCCCGCTCCTCTGTACTCTTCAGACCAGAAAGAAGAAAAGAAACCATCAAAATCTGATGTACCCTGTCTCCGACAAAGGGATCATTTCTTGCGGTCAAGAAAAGTACAAGCTCTAGAAACCTCTCTAGAAACCTCTGAGATTCCTATCAAGTGATTTTCTTCTTTTCCCCCCGAAACGGGAACTTTCACTTTTGGTTATCAGCTGATTAAATCTTTATCTTATATTTTTTTGATAAAAAAGATGCCCGGCTTCGCCGAGATATATAATGATATGTTACTAATATATAAAAATTATAATATAATACTATCTAACCATCACACAAGCAACTAGGAGCGAATGCTATGCCAAGACCCGGTGTGGTCGACGCCCTCTTCGACCGCCTACTCTCATGTCGGATTATTCCTGAGCAAGCATTCCAAACATTACAGTTCAAAGAAAGTGGGAACTTCTCTTGAGCATTTCGGAGGGAGAGTAGGAATTACAGAACATGTAACACCAGATTTGCATGAGAGAGAAACCAAACGCCAAACAAAGTTTAAGAAGTTGCATATAGGGTTTTAGACGGAAGACGCCGTGTCAATGGGCCGGCCTCCTCTGAGTCTATATGAGCCAGGGAACCCGCCCGTTTCGACCAGAGGCTTCAGAAAAGCAGCTCTAATCAACAAGATACGAAACAAGACATGACTACAGAAGTGGACGGGTTAAAGCCGTTGTTAGCAGAACTTGATAACTACACCAGACGATGGGTGCATCCCAACTCTCAAGACGAAGCAAAAATCAAACGCCAGGTTCCGCCGGTCTTGAAAAGTAGAATTTTATGGCGATACCGGCACATAATTACGTTGGTCCCGATGTTGAAAGCGGCCCCGTGGGACCTTCTCCATCATCCAATTAGACACCCAGTGCCTCTTGCCAGGAGCCTAGACCAACGAAAGTCACCCTCCAAGGTCAACTTGCCGCCGGATTGGTCCATCAATGGATCCAATAAAGTACAAGTGATCTACATACGCTCCGCATTGGGTTTTCTCTGATCCTATCGGGATTTGTCTTTGATTTACAATTAACTGCTTGGCTTGGTGGATGTCGTCTGGTAGTTGCCAACTTCCTTCGGGACACATCCGGTATTGGAGACTATTGAGAATGAACTATTGAGAAGAGACTATTGAGAATGAACTATTGAGAAGAGACTATTGAGAATGAACTATTGAGAAGAAACTATTGACAATGAAGACTATTGAAAAGTACTCTTGCATACTTCGATGACGCTGTCGGCTCCAGCATTCTTTCAAAGATAGTGATCTTCGTTATGGCCTCCCTAGTTCTCATCCTCACAGTGACACTTCCAGCGGATGAGGCGGTTCATTTGTCGAGCCATCTCTGAGCTTCAACACGTTGCATTATTGCAGAACCACTATTTGCGTGTCCAATTTCATTGCGTCTTGGCGGGTTGTTATCATTCTTAATATTGCTTTGCCTCGGTGGTTTGATAGACTATCCGCCCTTCCGGGAAGTGACTGTATGTTGTTCAGCATCCTTGACATCTTAAAGGAAGCTTTTGTTGCTGCGGTGCTTTTTTCTGAGTAATGCTCAGGGTTCAATCTCACCTAACGACCATAGTTTTAGAGTCTCATGTAAAAGAGGTCTCTCTCACGGGTAATGATGTAAACTTTGTCATATGCCCATTGTAATAAATAGCACTGGCACGAAATATGACTTGTTTTTGGATGGTGGATAGCCCTTCGATACTGTACCTGCCTTCTTTTCGTGGATTCTCAGAGTTCTTCGTATTCGCTTGCACAAAGAACAAGTCGGTATGCCCTCAGTAAAAGGCTCTTGGCCCGCATGAGGCCGGTATTTTCCAAATTTGCTAGCGGATTGGTGCTTGAGCGGTGCAGGATCTTCCCTACCTTCGGCCGCCAGTCCATGGCCATTCAACTTGCATGGGGAATGGCTAGATGAGGCGTCTCACGAAGGAGACAATCCAGGGTCTTTTGTAATGATTAAGGATTTGGACCAAGAAATCAAGTGAGTAACATCCCTTTCATTATAGATCATTTCATTCTTCCGTATCTTCGATACCCCACCTGTCCACTAACTGTCCACCATTCCTCTAACATCTTTTGTTCCCGTTTTTCCTGAGACTTGCGGATTCCTTGGCAGCCAATGTTGGGCAGCCTGGGATGGTCTTGACCACTCGTAGTACGATAGTCTTTGGACGCCCAAGCCACTTGTAGTATTGCCATACCGTCGCAATCTTCCAACTCGGCCTCAAGTCCACCTTTGCCATACTTTTGTAGAATATTGACAGAGATGGGCCATTAAATCAAGGCAGAGACATAGAATTGACTGCGAGCAGTCCTCGTGTGAAGGAAACACGCCCTGTCCTGGGAACTCACTGCTCCGCTCGCTGAACCTACCCATAAGACCCATTTTTGCCCAATCAGCTTCATCAGGACGCTATCACTTCCACGAAGTCCATGAACCCAGGTGTCATACGCCATCTCCGAGCAACCCATACAGCCCATGCAGTTTCACGCAGCAGAGAAGCCCATGCAGTTTCACGCAGCAGGGAAGCCCAGAACTTTGCCTGGACCCCAAAAAAGTCACATGGTCCATGCATCACTCAGTCGCCCCGTAATTCCATGTTCCAAGTACAAACTTTCAACTTCCACACATGCCAATGGACATGTTCGAGGAGATCCAGAATATTCCACCCCCTCTCGTTAATAACGGTAGAGCCTGCTCCGTCATGCAACACGGGACCCATCACCGAAGAGGCTGCGCGGGGTCGTTTGCCCGACGCATCAAGGCAGCCGCAGCAAACAACACCGAGTATAAGGCGCCAAGCACGAGAAACGGGCCAAACACCCAGCGGTCGCTCCACGAGCCGCCCACCTTTGCCACCAAGAGAATGCCCACGCCGCCGCTCAAGCTATAGAGCCCAGTGATGCTGCCAATGACTTGGTGCTCATCTTGTAGCGACTTGCCTGCACGGGTCACCAAGCTCATGGACGAGATCACCACGCCAATCTGCGCCGTGCCCATGCAACACACCGCTATGAAGCACCACGCGTTACGCGGATCGTACACATGAGTGCCGCCCCCAATGGCGCAGAGCATAAAACAGCCAAACGCCCCCAAGGCCCCGGCGGCTTCTAGCGCCGACCGGCAGCCGTAGCGGCGTGCATCGATAACAATCCCCCACACGGGCGTGAGCAAGAGCGACACAGTGGACGCCACGCCCGTAAGAATGGCCAGAAACACGTACGCGTTGTAGCAGTTGCCTGCGGAGGTGGGTTTGTCGGCGTCTCCGCAGAGTCCCATTTTCGTGTAGAACTGGTATACCATCAACGGCACAAACATCAGCGACGTCACGGTGGCGGCCCGCGCCACGAAGCCGCCAGTGTAAGCCAATTGCAAGGTGCGGCTGGCCCGAGACACTTGGATCGCCTGGCGCATGAGGTTCCAGTACGAGTGCTCAGGCATATCGAGCAGCGGGCTTTTGCCGGCATCTCTCCGGCGCCGAATACAGTCGTATCCCAAGAAATACACCAAAAACCCGCACAAGACCGCAAACCCCCCGAGAAGAGAGTAGGTCATCTGGAGACTCTGGCGGGAAGACCATTCAGGATGGCTGTGAGAGAGCCGCACGGGGAGAGTCAAGAAGAACGACACGGAAAAGATGGCCCCGGCGCCGGTGCACACGCCTAGCAAGGCCGAGAGTTTTCCGTTTTGGGCGGCGGAAGAACGAGCTTGTTCCTCCGGGGCAAACTCCAATGAGCGGGGTCCGCCCACCGCCGATTCGTTGGCCGATTCGTTGGCCGATTCGTTGGCCGATTCGTTGCCCCCCACACTTGTCAACGGCTCATAGCGGGCCGAGGCGGGTCGCCAGAAAAGCAAGCGGCGCCACTCGAAATCCGAGTTACTCGCCTCATGGAGCATCACCACCGCCACACTCATGACTCCGGACATGCCCACGGCAAAAACGGCGCGCAACACGTACAACTGCGGCGAGGGCCGGTGGTCCAAGCGGCCGTAGGCCAAGAAAGACCCCCCAATCACCGCAAACGCCGCCAACTCCAACACGCGGGGGCCCGCGGCCATGCGGGGGTGGTTCCACGCAAAAGCATTGACCCAATCCACCAAAGTCCCCAATAGCGGCGCCACCACGATGGCCGTGAGCTCATCCACTATGGTCAAGGACCCAATGGTGTGGCCGATTTGGTGGGGGTCTACGCCGATGACGTCGGAGAGGAAGAACGGCTGAGACGACAGGAGAAAGACCGCTAGCGAGATGCAGGCAAAGCCGGCGAAGTTGTAGGCGGCAAGATTCCAAGCGGAGTACCTTGGGTTGAGGGATGAATTCGGGGGTATTGGATTCAGGGGCATGGGGTTCAGGGGCATGGGGTTCAACGGCAAAGATGGAGGGTTCAACGGATGAGTGTGTGACGGGGATTGGCGGGGCCGGTTGGCGTGCAGTGGAGAAAGCCGAACATGGCCTCTGCAGGTGCGGCACATAAGAGGTATTTACACAGGCCAGCCAAGAAACGGGCCTGCAAAAAGGGTATCAAGAATGATGGGCTGAGAGGGCTAGCGGGGTATACAAGGGATGTAGAACTGAGGAGTAGAATAGGGACAGAAGTAGACAAACGAGACAATGAAAATGAGACAATGAAAAAGACAATGACAACGAGACAATGAAAATGAGGCAATGAGGCAATGAGGCATTAGACAATAAGACATGAGACAAGAAGACAATAAGACATGAGACAATAAGAAAATAAGAAAATCAGACAATGAGCAATTTTAGGAAACTTAACAGAAGGATCGGAAATACGAGCCATCCGTTTTCCGTCCCCTGAAGACTCATTCATTTGATACCTTAAATCAAAGCATAGAAATGGCGCAACGCGTAGCTCTTTGGAGCGTGCAGTGCTTAAACACACTCGTCTGTGCCACGAAACGAAAAAAGGCGACATATACGGCAGCATTTAAAACGGCGGCATTTAAAACGGCGACATTTAAAACGGCGACATTTAAAACGGCGACATTTAAAACGGCGACATTTAAAACGGCGACATTTAAAACGGCGGCATTTAAAACAGCGCTGGATCGAGAGAAATCTCCGGGACCAGCGTGTCACGAGCCAAGGCGGTGCCAAAGACCGGCGCGTTTTTGCCCGCGTTCAACCATGTGCCACGGGAACGCCTTAGAGACGGTCTCCTGCACGCAGTCCCTTGCTAGAGTCTGGCCGGGGCTGCAATCTGCAAGAGACCGCTTCGGAAGGAGATCATAAGGCTTGTAGTATTTCAGGGCCACGGTATGATGTGCGTGGTGAGTCACTCGGGTGGCATGGAACACTTGCGATGCGATGCTCGAATAGTTTCAGAGGCGGGAGCTTGAGCAGCAAGTCGTTTTGGGTTCGTGTTGGTCTATGCGGAGATCTTGTCGATGCCCTTTCTTTTGAGCCGTTCTGACCACGGCGGACCCGCTGGATGTATGGTTCCAGGGGGACACCTAATCATATCATCGACGGTCCGAGAGCTGCCCAACTGCCCAACTGCCACTGCCACTGCCACTGCCACTGCCAATGAACGGCACGAGCCCTTAAGCAACAGACACACATTTTAGCCACACACAGTTTAGAACACACATTTTAAAACACACATTTTAGCCACACACAGTTTAGCCCTCGCTGCCAACTTCCAGCAAGATCACCCACACTCAGTGCTGCCTCATGGACCATGATTGGTTGGAGAGATGGTCAGGCGGGCCATAGAGGCGTTATTAGCCCATCCGTGGGGCCCGAGAAGTAGGAATAACATCGCATCCATGGTCGAACCGCCATCCTTGTTTCCAGTTCCTCACAGCTGCTAGCAACTCGATGCACTCAATGCACTCCTGGGTAGAGAGGATGTACACCAGAAGCATGGTGAGCCACATTCACATCTAGGATGCATGGTATGAAACAGACACCTGTTTAGGGAAACGTTGGCGTATGCACATTCCCATTCAGGCACCAGGGCCATGCACTAGAGCTCCGGGGGCATTGAAACCAGTGAGGCCTGCTCTTGTTCCAGATGCACCGAATACGAAATATTCGAGGCCTGGGGATAGACAGACGCAGGTGGATAACTGAGAAGATGTCGCCTTTTTATTCGATATCCTGACCAGGGCGAGACCCTGACTCTATAGTCGCCGGAGGCCATCCCGGTTCATCCACTTTCCGGCTGTTCACATCATAGACCCGATCTAGACCCGATCTAGACCCGATCATTATCCCATCTGTCCATTGCCATTTGAGCAGCAGAGAGACCATGTAAGTCCGGTCTGGGGTCTCATCCGGTCTGGGTGGCTCATCCGGTCTGGGGTCTCATCCGGTCTGGGGGTCTCATCCGGTCTGGACCATTCAGAGACTCTTTCAATCTGTCTGTTCAGCTATGCCAGTCACAAAGTGTATGCAGTCCCAGCAACAAGAGAGCCATCTTCACCCGATGGTTCAGCATGTCAAATATAAAGGCACAAGCAATTGCCCCTTGCAACGCCGTCGTGTAAAGGCCAAGATTTGTACCTCCATACCTTGACATACCAGAACATCCAACCACCCGGCGTCTGTAGTCATGCGGGGCCCACACCCTTGTGGCTTTATTCATTGGTGCTTTCTTACCATAATCTCCGGACGTATCATCTACTTGGCCCAGGCACTCACTTTGCCCAGGCACGGCCGACTACGCAAAGGCTCAACTGACGCTTCAGCTTGTACCGCTAACTAGCTCTCGCCGCTCATCTCGAGCCAAAGCCATTTGCGCCAAAGCTCGCCCGCCTCGTAGATGATACTATCCATATACTCATAGGTGAGCTTATTCTCGCTGGTGGGCAGCGCGCCCTTCATCTTATCCTTCTGCTCCTGGTACTTCTTGTACCTGTCGCTGAGCTTGAACAGCTTGGCTGGCAACCGCGAGAGAAACGTGCGGATTTCGTGCTGGTCCAACTCCACCAACGTGTGCTCCTTGGCCTTCAAGAGCGAGAGACTCACAAAAACAAGCTCGATGTGTGGGTCGATGATGGCAAACGGGATCATCCTCTTGACCTTGGTACTGCCTTCAGACTCCGTCAGACAAGTGTCCAGCGACACCAGCGACTCATGCAGCCTGGCACATTTGTCTTGGTCGACTATTGAGTGTCCGAGCACGTCATTTGGAGAGTCGCTGGCCAAAGACTCGGGCGTGGAAGCTTGCCGGGAAACATTCTCGGCTGTGGAATCGGGTGGGCAAACACCCTCGGGCGAGGACTCGTGCAGAGCCAGAAACTCGTGCACAGTGTCATCGTCGTCGTCCACAGACCAGAACGCATCTGGACCCAATTTGTCAAGCACCGCGTCCGGGATGTTGATTTTGCCCGTGTAGTAGTTGTGATCCAGCTCCACTTTCCTGCTCTCGGCCCTCCAGCCAAGTATAAGGTCCCATACACGGCCGCGGTCCACCCGCGACCACACCTTGGCGCCGCAGTACTTGAGCCACCAGAGCACCCACTCATCATCGTACAGGCCGAACTTGTTGAGGATTTGCTCCTCCTGGAAGTACACGTACAACTCCGGGAGCAACTTCTGGAAGACGTAAATGAAAAACGATACCCGCTCTTCGATGAGCCCGCCTGTCACCGGCAACGTCGACTTGTCGAAAACCATAGACTTGTGGCTTTTGCGTTGGTTGGCCACCTCGGGCGAATGCAACAACACCAAAGCCAACCGCTCGAACGCCTCGTGGAACGTCAAGCTGCTGATATTGTCATCGTCGAGAAGCTGGTGGAGGAAGTCGCGGAGCTCGGGCACAGACTCAATGTACTCGTCGTAATCATCAAACACTGACCCAATGCAACTATGCTCCTTAGAGGAAACATCCCGCCCAAGAAGAACCCACGGCGTGTGGGGGATGGGAGGGAACCACTCGGCCAAGCCCATGGCGATCCATGTGAGCGCCTGATCGTACTTGATGATCCTGCCCCACTTGTTCACGAACTTGAGCACGGAGTGCTCCAAAATATCAAACAATTGCAGCTCGGTCTGCAGAAGCGGCTCCTCCGAGGACGAATACGCGATGCGGTGCATGTACTTGCGCAAATCCTTGCGGATCTTGTGCTGAAGCTGCTTTTCGGCCTCCTCGGACTCGCTGTCGGAAGAGGGCTTGTCCTTGTCGAAGTGGTCGGGCTGGATGAACGGGCTGACCACGAACGGATGGTGCTTGAGCAACACTGGCCATACTTTGAAGCGCAAAAACGGCGGCACGCCTTTCTGGCGCGCCAAGAGCGCCAACCCGTGATGGTTCTTGGCCACGAGGAACTTCTGGTACTGCTCAAACACTTCTTCATCACAATGGAAGCATGGCAGCGCTGGCGCCTTCAGGGCTCCGCTCGAGCTTTCAGTTAGCGCCATCTCATGACTTTCGGGCGCCCTTTCGTGGTCTCCAGCTAGCGCCATTTCGTGGTCTCCAGCCGGCGCCCTTTCGTGGTCTCCAGCTAGCGCCATTTCGTGGTCTCTAGCCGGCGCCATTTCGTTGTTTCCAGCCAGCATTACCACCTCGGCCGGCGCAGAAGGTCTGCTTTCCGCCAGGTTGCAAAGCCCCGCTTCTGAACCTGCCAGCTGGGAAGTACCCGTGCCTCCGCCGCTTGGCTGGGAGGCCCTGGCTACAGACGGACAGGTTTTTGAAGACGCACTAACAGACATGACTATTCAAATGGAGCACATTGCGAGGACTCTCAACCTCAGGAGATTCTAGTGGGGTTATATGGGACGAATGGAGATTCGGGCGGGGCCAAGGGCTTGGCGTGTCTTGGCGTGCTTTGGCGGGTCGAATTCAGGGCGGTCCTGCACACAGGGCGGGTGGACGGGCGGGGCGGAGATTCGGGTGTTTCTGCAAGGATCTGCGGAGGAGTCTGCGGCGCAGGTCTGTCTGTGACGGTGCCGCCTGGTTATCCTAGGATAAGAGTCTCTGGGTCTGCACTGGAGCTCCGGTGCAGAGAATTCTCACACCGCACACATGTGACTAGCCGCGCAGTATGCCGTACCAGCGACGAGCCTGACACCACACACCCGTACACCACAGGACCGAACGACCCGCGTCAGTAGCCGGCACCATCCCACAAGGAGGGAAAACACGGGCCAGAAGCCATGGCAGCCGTGTGCAGGACCCGTCAAAGAAATCAAAAGATATAATGAGAGTCCTGCATACAGTGCCGGAACGGGTCCGGAGGTACTTTCCGCGGGCCAACTAATCATCGCGTATCGGAGCCAGCAAGGCCCGCGGGCCCTATATGCAGTCCCCGGATCTTCCGGGTACCACGCCATACACACCACACAAGGGGTCACAATCCCAGCTACACAAAGGCGGCTGAGGTTATTGTATTGTAATAAAGCTTGGATTCTAGGGCGGGATTCCTCTATCTTGGGCGCCCGCTTCCTCATGCTCTCTTCCGCTCGCCTCTGCCGGTTTTCAGCTTCGTGGCCATCATGCCTCGCGCCTAAAGCTGTGCACTACTCAAGATGGTTGCTCCATGGCATTAAAACCGGCCAGGCCGGCCTCTGCAAGGCCCCCGATTTTTGGCTCATCTCCACTTCTTCGGCCCCGACCTTTGCTAGCGCCACCACCTCTTTTTTCCCAATTGGTCCGCCTTTCCCTGTGATTCCAGTCCCCTTCTCCCTGCTTCCATGCTCCGGCGGCGCTCCTCGGGAAGTGTGATCCGCAACGGTATGTCTCAGCATCATCTCCCCTAAAAACACCCGACTAACCGCAGCTTTGTACAGTAAACTGCACGGGATTCTGAGCCAAGAACTTGGCCATCTCTGCGCATTGAGCTATGACACTCACGGTCTTGAACAGCTCGAGGCCCAGCTCCACGCCCGGCTCTCCAAGGTTTCGGGCAAGCTGGCTGAAACCCGCCACGGGAACGGGCGCGGGCTCGGAACGCTGAGCCTCAAGCGATGCAACACAATCAGCACGTGCACGCCGTGCAACCCCAGCACATCCAGGGTGTCCAACTCAAGCATGTCTAGGGTGTCCAACTCAAGCATGTCTAGGGTGTCCATTTCAAGCACGTCCAGGGTGTCCAGCTCAAGCACGTCCAGGGTGTCCAGCTCAAGCACGTCCAGGGTGTCCAGCTCAAGCATGTCCAGGCTGTTCAACTCAAGCACAAACACATTTGCCGAAAATGCCCGACCTTCTGCGGAGCTTGTGCGCAGATCCTGGACTGTGGAGTCCCTGCGCAGCTCTCGAATGCCTTCGTTCTTGGACACCCTCTCGCGGCAGTTTCGGACGGATGTCGACCTTGCGGTATTGAAGTGCCTCACTGTCATCGTTCATTTGTGCCAAGCAGGCTCGAGTGAGTTCGTGTCGTGGCTTGTTGCGCTGTACCAGGCGTTGATTCTGCCCATTAGGAACTTGGTCTTCAACGAGTCGCTCTCGCGTGCCATCCAACAGAAGGTGCTGTTGGTGATTGAGTATTGTGAGGACCTGAAGGTGCTTGCGCAGGCGCGGACCTTCAGCAAGAGCCTCAAGATGCAATTGCCTCCTGGCATAGTCGGCCCTGGACATGACTGACGAGTGGCTGCAGAATTGATCGATACCATGAGCTTGATCAATATCATCTTATCGAAACATCCCCAGTATTAGATATGAAAGCAACATAGTATTACCGGTATCAACATCCGTAGTAAAGCAGCATATGTGCGTACTATATTCAATTGAATAGTACTCGATATCGGCCGATCAACTTGGACCAGATCACTGGTTTTCTCAACTGAAGGTCCTCGGAATGGTTCCTCAAATGATTGGACAGGTGGTGCCAGGGCAACGGGTGCTTCATCAACTAGCGCATCTAGTATCACTGACTTTATCAAAAATACAACAACAAGGACCACCTGCGGTTAGATCAGATTGTCAGCAGCCAGCATCATCAATAAGCATGCACAGACAATGGCAAAGGATCCTTCGTCAGAACTCCACCACAATGTATCAGGAACTCGCTGGTTACCAACAGTGCGTATTTGTCTTCACCAAGATTTCAACAGGACCATCTAAGCGCATGAGCTGATTCCACCAGCTGGTCACAATAGCGAGGGCATCAACCTCTAGTCTCATCCAACAGTCAATCGCCTGAACTTACCAGCTGACGCCATTCAACAGTACCATCACCACCGACTGCATCAATAGTCCGACGACAGAACCATCAACAGAATCATCGATTAAAAGGACCATCGTATCACATCAATAGTCCATTAGCAGTGATATCAACTAGTATCAATCAATGCCAGCAAGTAATGGAACGTCGATCATGGGGTAAACAATTTTCTTTTCACCACTCGGTGTTAGCTGGCTTCAACCATGATAATCAGCCACCTTGTCAATCTCGATCTCAGCTGATTGAATTCAGCTAGTATCATTAGGCCACAACAAACTAGAATCAGCCGGAGTCCACTGGCAAATAAACAGTATCTTCAACAAAATTCATAGTCACCATTACCATATATTCACCATTTTCCTAGTGTCACCAGTATCCGTAGCATCACCGTCACCACTATCAACACTATTCATAATATCGGCAGTGTCACCAGTATCCATAGTATCGCAGCATCCGTAGAATCATACTTATAGATGGTACCACCACTATCCACAGTATCCACATCTATAGTATCACTATCCACATCTATAGTATCACTATCCACATCTATAGTATCACTATCCACATCTATAGTATCACTATCCACAGTATGGCCTATATGCAGAGCATCACCATCATAGATGGTATGACTATCCACAGTATCACCAGTACCATATTATCGCCATAGTAGATCAGGATCAACTAGTATGAGTAGAAAGGCTGGCATCAATCGAAAACTCATGTCAATTCGAGTCAACCAGTATGGAGAAGTATTGTATTGATCCCCCGATCAATGCCTGAGAGCCGCCGCACGACCACCAGCGGTAGCCTTACCACCTATGGTCTGGAGCGGCTCCATGGCATCAAGTAATTGTTTTTCCATTCGTATTCGTATTGGCGATAACTCAAGCAAGATCAAGTGACCTGGGGCGGGTGGGACGTATACGGGCATGTGGGAGGGGACCTGGCAGGCTCCAATTCTAGCCCCTAGCCCCATGATATCACGACCCAAGAGGCAGGGATCAGCAGTTCATATTTAAGTCACGGAGCAAAACATGAGGGCAAACCGGATCGAAGCAAAAGGAAGTCCAACGCGGATGCAATCTGGAAAGATGGTTGGAATTGGGCCGCGATAAACCCCGGGCTGGAAAAAGAAATACTCAACCTGCGCGGCTGGTGCACTGAGAATTGCCGCCTGAGCTTCCCTTGAGGAGCAGGAAATCTGAATAGCAGTGGTATGGCTTGGGAGGCCCCGGTAGTGGGAACTGCCCAAGTAGGTACACTCAATTGCATGGATGCCGGTTCCTTGGGGCGGGCGTTGAACGGCTGTAAATAGCACGCCGCATTTCTTTTTTCGCCATTTGTTTTGTGTGCGTTGCTTCCAGCCTAAAGAGGTAAAAATAAATTGCTTTTGTTGACCGCGTGACTAATGCGGGCGGCACGTGATCCCAGCCGCCCCTCTTGCCTCGCGTATATAAAAGCGATTGCGCCGCCACTCAGCATCATCCGCAAATACTAAACTACAAAATGCAAATCTTTGTGAAAACCTTGACAGGAAAAACTATCACACTCGAGGTTGAGTCCTCCGACACTATTGACAATGTCAAGTCCAAGATCCAAGACAAGGAGGGAATTCCACCTGACCAACAGAGATTGATTTTCGCCGGTAAACAATTGGAGGATGGCAGAACGTTGTCCGATTACAACATCCAAAAAGAGTCCACCCTTCACTTGGTTCTCAGATTGAGAGGTGGTATGCAAATCTTTGTCAAGACTTTGACGGGAAAGACCATCACACTCGAGGTTGAGTCCTCCGACACTATTGACAATGTCAAGTCCAAGATCCAAGACAAGGAGGGAATTCCACCTGACCAACAGAGATTGATTTTCGCTGGTAAACAATTGGAGGATGGCAGAACATTGTCCGATTACAACATCCAAAAAGAGTCCACCCTTCACTTGGTTCTCAGATTGAGAGGTGGTATGCAAATTTTTGTCAAGACCTTGACAGGAAAGACTATCACACTCGAGGTTGAGTCCTCCGACACTATCGACAATGTCAAGTCCAAGATCCAAGACAAGGAGGGAATTCCACCTGACCAACAGAGATTGATTTTCGCTGGTAAACAATTGGAAGACGGCAGAACATTGTCCGATTACAACATCCAAAAAGAGTCCACCCTTCACTTGGTTCTCAGATTGAGAGGTGGCTTGTAATGTGGAGACCAGTGTCGTCAAGTTGATCAGAGGCTGCAGCTTGCTTACTTTTTTATTTAGCTAGTAATGAACCGCGGGACGCTAATTATAGAAGTAGATCTAGGCGAGCGCGATGGATATCTCGTTCTTGACCACACTGGAAGGAGTGGCCAGCGCCAACTTCCGGAGGTAGGAGTGCACGCGCAGGAGCACGGGGTCGGCCGGCGTATCCTGGAGCACCTTCGCAAGCAACTGTGCGTTCCGAACAAAGGCCACGGCGTCTTTCTCGATTTTGTAGGCGTCGTCAAACCCCATCAAGATTAGGAAGTTCTCACTCAAGATGCGCCCCGGCATCTGTGCGGTCCAGCCCTGCAACACTGTGCAGAACATGTCGTTGTAAGCACGGCACGTGCGCCAGGTCACGGGCCGGGGGCTGGAGCCGGTTGCCCGGAACTCCTCCATGGCTGCAAAAAGAAATTGGACGAGCTCCAAGTTCAAGGGCTCAAAACAAATGGCCTGCATAACGCTCTGCAAGTACTTGAGGTGCATTTCCTCAAGCGCCACAGCCTCGGAATCCGTCATCTTTGCGTAGTCGGCTTCGTCCGCCTCCACCAACTCGGCCTCTCTGAAGTAGTCATCCGAGAGAACAGAGCCCATGATCTGCATGTACGAGTCCAGCACTTCCTTATTCGGAAACACCTTCAAGAAGGACGCAGACACTAGGACGGCCTTGGCCTGGTACGCCACGTTGCGGCGCTTTTGCTCGGTCATGACGGTCTTCTCAATCAGGCCCAAGGTGTCAGGATGGCCCCTCACGTACTGCGCATTGCGCGTGGCCAACATCACCAAAGCCTGCAACACCAATTCCTTGCCGCTCCACGACTTGCCTGCGCAGGCGTCCAAGAGCACAGTGAAGAGGGTGGCCAACTCGGCGTCGGAAAACGACTTGACCGAGTCGCACAAGTCCACCATGGTGCGTGCCACCAATTGCCGCAACTTATGGTGGTGGGATTTGACCATTTCCTTGCATATTGCGAACACCTCGCTGAAATACACCTTAGCGGCGCTGAAGCCCGGCGCATTTTCGATCCAGGCCTTCTCGAACACCTGCGCCACGCTGGGGTCCTCGTCATGCTTGCCAATGAAGATCAGAGGCAAGAAAGCCGCGGCCACCGACTCGAACTTGTCCGAGCCGCAGTGCTTGCCCACGGCCTCATAGCCAACCGCAGCAAGCCACCTGGAGTGTGCGTCCTCCGCGCCAAGATACATCTCGTGGAGCGTTTTGCTGTAGCGCACGACGGCCTCAATGTCCGCCAATTTGCAGCAATAGCCTGCTGCCACGGCAAATGACTGCGACACGGCCGCGCTCTTGTCTTTGAACTGCGTGGTGCACGCGTCCAACAACGCGCTTGCGTAGGGCGCCATGATGAAGCCGCTCCCGCTGATGAGCTGCACCACGACTCGGCTGGCGCACGCCTTGGATGGCAATCCCACGGACTTCTTGATGGCACGCTTCAATTCCTGAACCACCTCGGAGACCATCGACTCGTCCACAAGCCCCAAGAGCTTCTCGATGCCGTCCATGAGCGGAGAGTGGCCCAAGCTCTGGAGTCGCTGGGTGTCCACGTCGTTGGCACTGAGGTTGTACTTTTCGGCGTTGAGCACCAAGTAGTTGACCACCTCGGGCTCAAGGCTAGACATGAGCTCGACCAACTGGCCAAGCAACCGCGGCACGTGCGCCCGCATGGGTTTGCCTCCTAGCTTGCAGAGCTTCAAGACGGTGTCGAGCGCAAACGTCCTCACCTCCTCGGCATCGCTCAAGAGTCCCTTGGAGCCCATCAAGAACGGCACCAAATTATCCACCACCCTGGTGGCTTGGCCCACGGTTGCCTTGGACGTGCTGAGATCCGCGGTGCGCACCAACAGTTTGGCCAAGCTCTGCGCCAACTGCAAGCCCTCTTTCCGAACGCTCTCCTTGACATCGTCCATGGAGCGGAAACACACGGTCCAGATTTCCTCGAGCCGGTGGCCGTATTTTTCTTCGGGCTGCGTCTGAAGTAGGTTCCCGAGCGCAACCGCACTGGCTTGGCGTGTCCTCCACTCGCGGCTTCCCATTCCGGAGACGAGTTCCTGGAGAATAATCTCGAAGTTGGCGCCGACCGTCTTGGCGTCGTCCCGAATAAGGCTCTTCCAAATGTCATTCATGCTGCGAGAAACTGACGCGTTCGGGTCAAACCGGTAGCGGTACAACTTGGGAATTAAGCGGCGGCTCAATTTCTCGTCCTTGGCCAACATACTGTCCAAGCTGGACTTCAGGAGAACAGACCCCAACCCGTACGCCATCCCCTTTCTCGAGGACCATAATGCATTGGATTTGGCCAAGGACATGAACTTGTATACCAAGCTCGGGTCGCCAACATCCTGCGCCAAGTTCAAAACATCTTTGTACGTGGAGACGGAGCTGTCATGAGTCCTCAACACGTCTTTTTCGAAGAGCTGGGTATCGTGGTCCACGCTTCCTGCAGATAACTGGCTGGCCGTGTTGGAATCGGTGAAGGATCGGATCAAGCCTTTCACCAATGTTTCTTTTAGGTCGGGGTCTCCAAGCTCGTACACGATGCTGAGGCCACGGGCCGCCAGCTCCTGTATAATCTCGTCCTTGTCGGTCAAGAATCGCATGAACGCAAAGTGGATATCCGCTGCACGATCCCGTATCTCGGGCGCATGGCTCAAATGTTGAACCATAGCCAAGAGCCAGATGCAGCTTGCTCTGCGCAACGACGGCTTCGTTACCAAAGTAGACTTGAGAATGTGCAGGAGAATGGGGCTCATCCGGCCTGTAGTTTGCGGAACGTAGGCTATTGATTCGCCCTGAATGTCCATGTTCTGTTGTAGAAACTCGCAATCCCACCCTCCAGCGAGGATCAGCAACGCGTCGCCGGACGCGAACAAAAAGTCATATTGCTTCGAGACGTGCGTCGAATAGACAAGCTCCTCAATGCTCAGAGGCTCTTGTGACGAGTCCTGGTAGAGCTCTGCACGGGCCAATTCCAAGCTGGCCAACGCGAGAACCAGCTTTTCATGGCACGCTTTTGCTCGCGGCAGCAAGAGGCTTCGAAACTGCTGAGCCTTCACGGCGCACTCTTGGTCTAGCAGCTTGGGCCCAAGAACGCCAAAAATCGATAGTTGAGCCACCGCATCCGCGCAGAGATCGTAAAACCGAGCATTTTCGAAATACTGCGTTAGCTGGTTGAGATATGAATGGACGATGTCAAAGTCGAGAACGTCTAATCGCTGCCTCAAAGCCAATCGGGAAATCATATAGGCGGTGCCAAGAATGCACGCACCATTTGGCATGTCGTCTAGTGAAGAAAGGACGCCCTTGATCACTTTTTCTCCATGAACAGGATGGGTGGCTATCACTGCCAAAACCTCACAGAGATCTTTGGTGGTGGCGTCCGAGAGGCCGCTTCCCCCGACAAGCTTGAGAAAGGGGTCCACAAATATGCCCAACAGGGCTACCAACTTCGGAGGTGATAGCGATACTAAGAGCCTGAGAATAGGGCCGAGTATTGCTTTCTCCCTTTCGAGGGCTTGGAAGCACATCTGGATGAGCACGAAAATCGGATCTTTCGTGACGCTTTCGTCATCTTCCATTGGGACATCACAGGTAGACCGTACTCTAATTTCAGCGGCCAAGAGCTCTCGCACGGATTTATCAGTTTCCAATGCTTTTTCGATTCGCGGCCCCCAGTCCTCGTCCACTACCACAACCGTTGACTTTCCGTCGACCGCCAGCATCACTAACAACTTCAAGGCGAACTTGATGGCTTCTCCAAGACAGTCCCTCAAGGGAGAGTCTTCAAGCAAAGCATCGTGCAACGTCACTACCATCTCCAGGAAAGGCGGGAAGACTAGACCGGACTTCAGCCCAAAAAGAAGCAGATCGGACGTAAGGTTGAAAAGGTACGGGTCTAGGCCCCGCCGTGCCTCGTCAACGGTTTCCGGGCCATTCATGTGGCATGAGCCGAGGAGGCATAGAAACCTTGCTTCGGAATCCAGGAACGGAAAGCATGCGTTCACGTACTTGACAGATATGTACCTGCAGGCGGCGAAGCAAGGGTCTGGATTTGCACTGGATAAATAGCCCTGGGCGATTTTTTTTAGGCGAGCTTTGGATTCCGCCGATAACAGCTGAAGGTGGATAGCAAGGCTGGAGAGACAGTTTTGTAAGCACAGGCGCAAGTCAGCGGGCTCGCGCTCCAAAGAATCGAACAAGAACTGTAGGTAAGCCATATCGTGGGTCCAAAGCAGGGGCGAGTTCCTCATGACATCGCAAAGAGCCTCGTACAGAAGTTCTCTCAGCGCAAGAATGGCTCTGGAAGTGTGCGACTGCGACAAGTTTGAGACGGGCCAGCCTTCGGCCATTATGGACTCCTTGAGTTTGAGGGCGATGGACGAGTTGAACTGGGGGTCGGTGAGCTTGCTGGCATCCAGCGTCACCTTTTTCACGAACGAAGTGGCAGTCTGGCGCAACCTGGCGTAGCTGGACAGGAGCCCAATGTCGCACACCACACTTAACTGTGGGTGGCCGGCCATGTCGGCCTTGTAGAGAAGAGCCAAGATCTTGTCTTGCAAAACTTCCTTGACAGGCGGCGACTCGTTCGGCACCCCGGTGAAGAGCAGCACTAGCAGGTCTATCATCGGGGGAGTGAGGACGTAGTCAAGCTTGCGGAACCTGGTGTAAGCCGGTTCATTGATTGCAGAGAGAGGGTCCAGGGAGGCAATAAGAAGTGGCAAGACCAAGGCCGAGTCGGAAAACCCCACGCGCAAGAAGTCGAGGAGGCGCAATTTGGCATCGTTCAACTCCCCCACCGTTTTGTAGGATACGCCAGCATCTCTGGTGAAGAAATTGGCCTGGTCGAAGCTTAAGCCCGGCATCTGCACCACATTTGGGCCCGGGTTCGGCAAGAGAAGAAAGAATCTCGCAATGAGGAGGCACAAGTCTCGCTCGGAGCACTCAGCACCCGAAAAGAGAAGCGCAGGCATGTTTTCTGCGTCCGTTGAGCCCTTCTCGGGCACCACCCACACGCGCAACAACTTGACCAAGATGCTGAACAAGCGAGCCGCCACGGGGTTTGGGGACGACACGATGCCCGCGATCACCTTCGGCACCAAAGCACGTTGGGCCTCCGGGGGCATGCGGTCCACGCCCTTGGACAAAAACAACAACGAGTATAGGGCCACGGGCCGTGGGTCCGCCGCAGCACCCACGGCCGGGCGGAGCGCTTGTTCCAAAAGAGCGTCCACGGGCAACTGAAGGTCACGGGCCACCAGGATGCGAGGGAAGGTGTTCTTGATCAAGGCGAACACGGCCTGGCGCACGTCCGCATTGGGACTGGCGAGCTTGAGGAGGACCGGCGCCAAGTACAGCTGGAGAGCCAGCTGGAGCTGCGAGTCTGTTTCAGCCAAGGCAAAACGAAGGTCGACTTTCTGCACGAGCGCTAATTCCGCCATATTGGTGTAGTATAACAAGGACGAAGAGGAGCGATACCATGAGGTATTGCAACAGGACGGGACCGAGGATTCGGCAGCAGCACCAGATATAATAGATGGAGCTGATCAACGGATGAAGCACAGAAGGGGCCGAATCAATTCACCAGCAAAGGGGCCGTACGGATAGCTCGACCAAAAGAGGTAAAGCACGAGATGGAGGCTAGTAGCACTAGCGGATATGATGGAGCTGGCGAGAGATGCACAGATGGATAGAAATGAGATAGAGCTGTCGCTAGGATAGGCAGGGATCGGACGATCTCTGACCACAGATTAAGATGGGTTAGGAGAGATCGGAAAAGATGTTGGATCAGGACAGGTCTGAAAGATGATAGAGATCGGGACCGATCTGAAAGATGATAGATCAGGGAAAACCACACGGAATGGACAGATGGGATCGGAAGACGCAGCGGATCAACTGCTACGGACCAAAGGTTTCAACGGTTACTCAATTGAGGCAGTGCTTAGTGGAGCAGATGAAGCAGTGGCGAGGTCAGAGGGCGCGCACGGCGGGCCATGTCCAAGGCCTGGCATGTACAATCGCCCGCGTATCTTACACGGGCGGCTCCAGCGGTGTGTGCAGTACTAAATGCCCAAGCCAGTCGTTTTGCAAGCGGCCTACAAGTGGGCCTTACTCGAGAAATATGCCTGGACTGGGTGCTTCTGGAGTAGTAGTGGTGCAACCATGAATTCTGCACTTGGCCGGGCTGGTCACGTGCACCGGCAGGCATGTCCCAGACTCCCAGACTCCCAGACTCCCAGACTCCCAGACTCCCCAGACTCACCCATTCCGACTTTACCACCTAGCTTTTGCTTTTTGGAAATTTTAGTGGAGCGTGCCTCTGCTCTAGTGAGGCCGACATAGACATAGACCAGAAGAGATATTGGAAATTCAATGAAATAAAACATATAAATATTGGTTTTCATAAAATATAAATACATGAGAGCAGAAGTCTCTTAACTGGGTATATTTTCTAAATGCAAATCTTCAAATTGGGGCCCAACACGTCAAGTGGCCGGGCGACAGCCGTGGCTTCATGTGTAGAGGCTCAAGACTTGAGGAGCCCTGGTTCAACTAAGAAAAGCAAACACCCCTTCGGGTTCAGCAGGCGGTGTATTCTATAGTAGCCATATATGCGCAGTTATAGACGGTCAAGTAGTAATAGCCCAACAGGAGTCAAATCAAGTTAGTAATAGCCCATCAGATGTCATGGTCATACCATGCAGTCCACACATTTCCTTTGTTATATCAGCTTGAAATGGACATCATTGAGAATTAATCAGCTTGAAATGGACATCATTGAGAATTGGAGGTTCTTTGCAATCTCTGAACACGGACGTGATGTCAGGCGTTGAAAAGTCCCAGGGCACCAGTCGCTGGCCAATGCTACGTCCGCATTGAGGATGAAGATCAAAAACGCCCTCACTGTGAACACGATCTTAGCTCAAGGCAAACCAACGTGCTTGGTGATTGATGAGATCGACTCCGGCATCAACTCCGGCGACATCGTCAAGGTCGTCTCGGACATTGTTCTGCAGGACCAACAGTAAAAGGTGATCCTTTATATGGAAGACTAGAAGAAAATCAATCATGCCATAATATATTCTGAACTGAAGCAATATAGAACAACTCATTCAAACTCAACAAAAGATGTGTCTGAAGATAGTAGATAGTAGGCGGCAAAATAACCTTCATGGTCAAAAGGCGTAGATTTAGAAAGGGTTGAAAATTGCCTCACTCTACAACGGTGTCAGGTTCGATAAGGTGTAAGGACTTCGAGAAGATGTATTTGTTGATGATCCGTAAAACAAGGGGAATCACCCGAGTTATAAATGTCGGCCACGACTGCGCCACCGTGTTCGGGCGATAAGGCGCTAATCGGGCTAGTCGTGCCGAGTGGTCGACCGGATAAGCCTCTCGAGATAAGGGCCTATCGGCCTAGAGCTCGGGTGAAGGGAAGCAGAGCGGTTCGGACCGAGCCTAGGGGCAAGGTCCGACGTCACACCGCGTCTAGCCGCACATCGCAGACAAGTTGAGCGCCTATGGGTAGCACACTGTCCATGGGGAGTCTAACAGAAAGGGTTACATATAGATTATTAATCCTCATGCTACTCCTTCAAGAATGACTATTGGTGATTGGGCAATAGAGAACACGAAGCAAAAGATATTGAATTGAAAACAAGTGTCCATATACTCACTTGAAGCAAAAATAGATCCATTGCAAGACAGAAATCAAGGTGGTTAAGAGAATAACAAAACAACCCAGAAATAAGGTGGTTGTGAGAGAATAACAAAACAACCCAGAAATAAGGTGGTTGTGAGAGAATAACAAAACAACCCAGAACTGGAAAAGCTGGTTAGGTTAGGTCAAATGGAAAGCTGTATCTTTGAGTACTTGGAAAACAATACATGAATCATGGTCCGTGGGTTCTACCTATTCAAAGTGGTGCCCTTATCTGGAAAAGTCACTCCCTAGCTCTACTACTTACCCCTTACATCATGCTCAATTCCATGAGTAGGTGACGATATCATATTAAATGATACTCTGCAGTATTACAGATTATTATATCTAGAACCACTTCATTGAGCTGGTAACTTAGATCCCCTGGACCTAAGATTCATGAATAATTAATGAATATGGCTGCGATGGATTTCACAAATTTGAAAAAAAAGGACTGATAATAACCGTTGGAAATTTTTAACTGCGGTCATGGTATGAATACTTTGAGGTCATGGATATCTACAGGTGCGGTCCTGGTCCAACCTAACCATAGACAGAGGCTGTTCAAACCACTTTCCTAGCAGTGAAGGAGGTTGGAAAAGGGCAAACGAGCAGTAATTTATGCAATGGAATGGAATTGGGCAATTTCCCAGGCTGTCCGGATTTTCCCCGGCTTGAAACTGTAATTCCCCGTATTTTGGCAGGGAAGCTGCCAGGATGCAAAGTCCGCGCATGCAGCTGACGGTGAACCGGGAAGCACTACAGAAATATGAACCACAGGGTCATTCTGTATACACATAAACCAATCATAACGTTTGAATATATCCATCGAAGCCTGCGACATAAATGATAAGGCTAGAAGCATGGCTGCAGAATTGAAGCATCAAATCATATGTTAGACTCCCATGGGTAGTGTGCTGCCCATAGGTGCTCAATCCAACTGCGATGTGCGGCTAGACGCGGTATGACGTCAGACCTTGCCTCTATGCTCGGTCCGAACCGCTCTGTTTCCCTTCACCCGAGCTCTAGGCCGATAGGCCCTTATCTCGAGAGGCTTATCCGGTCGACCACTCGGCACGACTAGCCCGATTAGCGCCTTATCGCCCGAACACGGTGGCGCAGACGTGGCCGGCGCTTCTATATAACTCGGATGATTCCTGTCAGGTTCTATAGATGTAAGACTAAGAGAAGGAAGTATATTGTTGATGATCCGTGAAACAAAGGGGACACCTCCGAGTTATATAGAAGCCGGCAGCGACTGCGCCACGTATTCGGGCCGTTATCGGGAGATAAGGACTTTATCGGGCGAGTCGTACCGAGTGGCTGACTGATAAGGCTTACTGAGATAAGAGCTTACCAGTCTAGATCTCGGGAGAAGGGAACCCTAGGGGTCTGGACCGAGCATGGAGGCGAGGTCTGACGTCATACCACGTCTAGCCGTGCATCGCAGTTTAATTGAGTGTCTATGGGTAGTACACTACCCATGGGGAGCCTAACAATTCCCCTTGTTTTACGGATCATCAACAAATACACGTCTCTTCAGTCCTATAGAACCTGACATCATACGCTCTAGAACCTATAGCCATTATCCACTTGGGTGGACTGTATAACCCTCATTCCCTAAGCAAGGGGCCTCGTTAAATCCGATGCAGTCGAATTCTTTGTAATACTACATCCCTCAGAGACGGTTTTTTGAATGATATGGGGACTCATTGAGAGTTGATATTCTGTAACTAATCAATATAACATCTTTGTAACTAAATCAATTTTGTTAAATCCACCATGGATACACAATTAACCTGCGACGTGCGGTACAAGGGGAAACCGTCGTTACCCCACCTGGAGAGAGGCGACCAATCCCGCAACTATTTCCGAGGCTTAGACGAGGTACCAGTGCCGTGGTTTTACCCAAATGCAACTTCGTGGTTTTTCTAGATGCAGGACAAACGGCGCCTCAGGTGCCACTTGACCTATGGATAAACCAGATTGGGGCTTGTTGGGTCGTTCAGGCGCCCCGCCGGTCCCAATCCCCCGCTTCTACCAAAGATGGCGCCATCGTGCCCCGAGCCGGCTGAAAGTGGTGCAATCAGGGCCCGGCCTCGCCGCCTCATGCGGCCCGGGCCAGTTTTACCTATATAAGCTTATCCCCCTTGTTTCAGCGATCATCAAAAAAAGCACCTTCTCTGAAGTACTTGGCGTTAAACAACTACGCAAGAATCTAACAATTAATATGCACTGACATAACGTATAATAGAGCACTTTTCCAAAACAAGAGACGAGTATCGAAGAGCAACTAGAATGAAAGCAACCCTAGAGCGGAAGGTAAGTTGTGGATTTCCTCAAAAATATTCGAAGTCATTATGGTATTTGTCCAAGTGGTGTGGTCTCTTGAAGACTCCAAGTACCCGATGTAATCATGTACAGGAAAAGTTGGCAGGCTGCGTCACGCCGCGTGGTGGCTTATGGTGAAGGGCCCGATTGCACCACTTTTGAGGACCTATGCAGCCCAAAAGGTCCCAATCGGGGCTTTGAACGAGAGGGACCGCTGAGGCGGGCGTGATCCATCCGAGCAAAACCACGGCCTTCTCTCGAAGGCTGCACAGCCCTCTTCCTGGGTTTCCCGGCTTCACCTGTGACCACGTCGCAGTGTATGCATGGGCGCACTGAGGAACTGACACTATTTTTATCTGCCACCAGCCAAAATAGCCACATGCTATGGAATGATGTAGCCTTGTTCAAGAGACCTTGATACCGAAGAAAAGCCAACTATAAACATGAAAGACTGAACCTCACTGGCTTGATATCACTGCGGTACTCCATTATTGGGGAATTAGACTCCATTATTATTAGACTCCATTATTATTAGACTCCATTATTATTAGACTCCATTATTATTAGACTCCATTATTATTAGACTCCATTATTGGGAAATAGCTCATTATAGAATCCCGCAATTTGGTGTGGAAACGAAAACCTTTGATTTATTACCTCGTACACAGGTTTTGCTCTAATCCGTCATCCTCCTTTTGCACTGTCTGCAAATTTGTACACCTTCCTTTTTATCGAACTCTTCATATCTGAGCTCGCTTCTTCAAAATCATATCAATTGATACACTCGCTGTGTCTCTGAAGAGTGAGTTCACGGGCTTGACTGTACTTCAAGTGATCTACCTTCCTATTTACACTTTGTTAGACCCACCATGGGTAGCGTGCTACCAGGGATACTCAATTAACCTACGACGTGCGGTTGCAAGAGGATACCATCGATAACCACGTCGAGAGAGGCATTTCCAACACTTCGACTGTCCACTTTCGTGAATAACGTGGCTTCCTCGGATGCAGTCTCGCCGCAGATACCCATTCTGGCTCAAACCAACCCCATCGGGTCCTCTCAACGGCACCAGCCGCCCTGCTGGCTGGTCCCTCTCCCGTACAAGGATTGCCAGCCAGCTAAAGATGACTGGCTTGTTCCTTAAAACAGCCCGAAACCAGCGCGATGGGGCTGGACAGTGTTCTGTATAAGCAGTGGATCATTTGTTTTAGAGATCATCAACGAATACATCATCTATTTAGTACTTGACGTTAAACAACTAAAATAGGATATAACACACTTTATTAAACTTCCAACAGTTTTCATTTTCCTTATTAGGGTAAGAAGCCCATTTGAATTTGTCATACCCTTGAGAAGATGCTGCAGCCTTATAATTGGTGTTTGCCAGGCTTTCCAGACCTATGCTTGTCAAGGAACTGGGAAAAGGAGGATCTTTGCCTTGATTGCTTTAAGTTGCTAAGCCTATGATACGCCCAATGTTTTTAATATTAGTGATATTTCTACTTCGACCGTCATTCATGGGTAGTGCGCGGCCCATGAATACACCGTTGGGAATACATCTCCAAGCACTAGACGTCACTAAGGGTCTGACATAAACACTGATTCTTTACTACTTCTAGCGAGCCGTACGAAGGGAGTTATCACATGCATTCAACTCCAGGTTCCACCCCGCCAGTATAAAAAGCACCATGTGGAAAGCTCCATGTCAGGCAACAACCTCGAATAGTGAAGTACACTCCACCGACGCTACTGGACCAGGTGTTTGCCATAGAAACTGCATGCACTATAGGCACTTGGCACGACAAGGCCCGCCGTTTTCTTGCTGATCAAAGACCCCGCTTCTGCTTTGAGTCACATGGTGGCCCTGTTGCTGCAGGGAATCGGGCTCTGGTGTGCTTGGCCAAAGGCGGCCTCCGGGCTTAACCCAGGCTGATCTTCACATGGCAGAATCCTTCGGGCTAGTCCCCGCAACAGCAACCACAAGTTGCTTTGCAGCATAACTAGCGTCATAGAGTCTCATGGCAGACAAATTCACACACTTCATCCACAAATGGCCCGACTTAAAACCCATGAGTTAATCGTTTTAGCCATGACATGCGCAAATCAAAATTAAGCGTCATCAATCCGTTTCTGGTAACTCGACACCTAGCAGGGATCCTGGCGGTGGTGTTGCCAGGGTCATGAAACTACCTAATCCCAACCAACCAGGAACGCTTAATTGTAAAGGGCCCATGGCTGAAATGCTAGGTGTTTTTGTACTCTCTCAAGATGACAGGCACAGATGACGGGGGCAAGGCTCCCAATTCGGTCACCACCTTGTTGATGTAATGCGGGGGAGTGAGGTCGTACATGACATTCAAGATGTTGAGCAGCGGCAGCTTCTCCCAGTCCTGCAACGAGCTGCTCGAGGGGGCCAGATCCAGCATGTCCTTCTTTTCCGAAGCCAGTTTTGGCCCCTCGGCCTCCTGCAGCTTGATGAACTGCTCGAGAGCCAACGACCGCCTTGGCGGAGCCTGCTTCAGGTCAATATTCATGAGCAAGTCGTTGGGGTCAGCCAACTCGTTGGTGGTGACCGAGTCCAACTGAACGCGGTCGGAGAACTTGATCGACTCGCAGCACGTGAGCACGGAGATGTTTCTGCGGTTGCACATCATTGCAATCATGGCCGTTCCCACGCGGCTGTACAAGTAGCCGTTGGAAAGCATGGCATGCGCCCCCAAAAACGCCAAGTCCACATCCTCCAAAATCGTCAGCGACAACAGGTTCATCAACACATACGTGACCTTGAGCTTGTCCTGCGTGATGGGCGGAGGCCGCTGCCGGGACGCCACCTTGGAATCCGCCCGCATGCGTGTTTCCGCGAGCGCCGAAAGCAACTTCTTGCCCTCAAAGAGCGGATGCGAGTCCACAATCACCAAGTTGAACGACTTGCCCTGCTCCAAAACGCAGTGCCGGAACAACTTGACCAACACCTCCGAGTGGCCAAACGTGAGCACCGTGCATCGGTTGGTGATGTGGTGCGACGAGTTCTCTATGATCAACTGGTCCAGCAACTCGATGCGGTCGCGGATAAACTCATCGATTTTCTGGCACAACAACGCCTTGGCCGCCTGCTCCGGCGTGTCAATGGAGATGTGCGAGATCTCCTGCTTCAACCAGCGAATGCCGTTTCCCATCGACAAAGATAGAGGCCGTGCGCTCTTCAAGTACTCGATCTGGTGCGACAAGTGGCCCGTCAAGTGTCGCGTCAAGGTGGTGTTTTCGGGGGTCTCGTAGTCGAGGATCACCGCTTTGAACACCTTGAGCATCTCGCGTAATCGTGCGGTGGACCCGACGATCTTGTGGCTGGCGAAATTGAGCGACAACGTGAGGATGGCTGGGTGCACAATATGGGACACCGTGGGCGACTGGGCGTTTCTCTGCTCACGGGTCTCCAAGTGGCTGAAAAGCGCCGGGATCTTGGTCACCTCCTTTTTGTACACGGCCTGGCTCAACTGCTTTTTCAACGTGGTGTTGGTGGTTTGCTTTTTCTTGTCGATTTTCTGCTGCGCCAACTGCTCCTGCTGCTCGGCGCTGATGCCTAGCGCCTCCTTGTGGGCCGAGCGCTTGGCGGCCTTTTCCTTCTTCTTGAGCTCCTTGAGCTGCTTGTTGGAGAGCTTGGCCTCGTGGTTGTCGGCTTCATTAGCCTCGGGTTTGGGTTTTTCTTCGGCCATGGCGGTGGCTCTGGGGAAACGTGCCCGAGTAATGAGCATCGTCGTGCGCGACCCATATAAATCAGGAAACTACACACTACCACTCTGGCGCCGCCCGGCTCCACGCTAATGCTGGTGCCGCCGCCGCCGCCGCCGCCACCGCTCACCACATGCGGCCGTGCACTCAGTGGCTCTCGCTGAGCTCGCCAAATGCGCCTCTCTTCTTTGTGGTGTCGTACAATCTCACAATCTTCTCTAGGTTCTGGTCGTCCACTTGAGAAAACGCAAAGCCCCTTTGCTTCTTGATCCGCTGCACCTGCCTGACTTTTCGAATGGCCTTCTCAAACTGCTCCATGCGGGGCCTGTAGTCCTGGATGTTGAACTTCTGGATTTCTTGCACATAGTGGTAGCTTTCCGGGTTCTGGATGCGCTTGAAGAATTTCCAGGCAAAGTCCCGGAGGAGGCAGAGGATGGCCACCCCAAACACCGCGGCCCAAAACGTTAAGCTTGGATACGTGTGCGCCAACACGCCCTGGTACTCCTTGGACACGTTGATGAGCGGCGCGATCGTGGAGTACGCTGGAAGCCACACCAACCAGAGCACAAAGGAGCCGGGAATGGCAAGCACCGTGAACTTGGTCCAAAGCGTCACCACAAGCGCGGCCTTTCCAAGCGCCGTGAGCGTGCATGTGGTGTACACGAGCACTCCCCATGACCAATTGTCAGCCACGCCGCCGTTAGGAAGGTAGTTGGAGTACCGGAGAAGCGTCATCATGCACACGAAAATCAACCCCGAGTGGAAAAACCCGTTAATGATCCAGCCCCAAAATATGGACACGTTGAAGAACTTCTTTTTGATCCCAAGCTGGTACAATTGCGGATACCGGTCCAAGAGCCGGGCACTCACAAACTGGTCAAAGACTCCCATGACAAACGGAGGAAACACCGTGAAGAGCACATTGTAGAACGTTAACGTCCACGACTCTATCAACGACTGGCCCGAGAATCCGTTGGCGAACACAAACCAAAATTGCGTCATGTACAAGCAGATGTTCTTGTAGAAGGAGTAGAGAATCGCGTTGGAGATGCGCTGGTACGACCACGCACCGTGCACGAGCAAAAGCTTCTTCAAGTACTTGAACTGGCCAATGGAAACATCAGCACTGCGTGCGGCCTGCATTCCCTCCATTCCACTTATTCCCACCCCGACATGTGCGGCTTGGATCATCAGCACATCGTTTGCTCCGTCGCCGATGGCCAAAAGAAGCGAGCCCTTCTTCTTCCGTTTGACCATCTTCACAACCAAAGCTTTTTGCAACGGCGAAACGCGGCAACAAATCACTGCACGCACGCGGGTTGCTAGGTCGATGAAGGTATCTTCGAGGTCGGGCTCGAGCGCAAAGCCAAGCGAGTGGCCATCGATGATGAGCGCCAACGACGAGTCCAAAACTGACTCGTTGGCCTGACTCTGGTGTTCGTAGATGGCCTCCAACTTCTCCTCCAAGTTCTGTTTGGTGTCGGCTTTGGTCTCCTCGTTAATGATCAAGAGATTCATGTCCTCCGCCAAAAGCTTGCACGACATGCCAATGTTTATAGCAGTCTCTTGTCTATCACCAGTAAGGACCCATACCTTGATTCCTGCGTTTTGAAGGGTGTGGATGGTTTCGGGGACTCCGTCCTGTAGTTTGTCCTCGATGGCAGTTGCACCCAAAAGAAACAAGTCGACCTCAATTTCCTCTGCAACTGCATCCATCAGTTCGCTTCTGTTCTCAAGCGATGTCGAAGCCTCATGATACTTCTTGGACCACACTGCGTATTCATCATCGCCAATGATTCGTGACGCAATACACAAGGTCCGCAATCCTTCCGAGGCAAATTCCTCCAAATGTTTGATGGTGCTTTCAACAAAAGGTTGCTGCTCCTGCTGCGACAAACGTTCCAATATCACGTTATCGGCACCTTTGCAGAACAACCGGATTACTCCGTCGGGGCATCGGAAAATCGCTGACATTCTTTTCCGGGTTGAGTTAAACTCACAGATGTTCAAGAGTTCATAGCTGGAGTCTTGATTGTCGATGTCAGTGTGTATGGTGACGCCTTTGGGTTTTCTTACCACGAACCTGTAACCCAAATCTGCTGCTCCTTGCACCAAAGCGCCTTCATCTGGGGATGCCGCTTGGTATCTGATTGTGTTCGTGGACGCGTCCAATTCGGGAATGACCGTGTGGCAGGTGCTCAACGAAACAAAGAATTCGTTGATGATGGCCGACTGCAGAGAGCTGTTATCGCATAGATGATTCTGGAGATCAGCAAAACTGTTGTAGCCCATTTCTACCCCATCAATCATTTGGGCTTCGCCGTCCTCGGGAATCTCTTCTATGTAGCACTTTCCGCCGATAGTGCAGCATTTGAACTCCATGACATTCCGCGTAAGTGTTCCAGTTTTATCGGAGAAAATGTACTCAATCTGCCCCAACTCCTCCACAAGCGACGATGTGCGAACACCAGTGGGAGTGTCAGACTCGGCGTGATACATATCCAAGTCACTTCCGATCATGTAGGCCTGATAGTACTTGATGATCTCCACAGTAACAAACAAAGAAATGGGCACCAAGTTGGAGAATAAAATCCAATACGTCAAAATGTCTTTGAAAAACAACTTGGCCATGTTTGTACCGGCAATGTGCAAGTATGAGAGGTGATTTCTGTCGACGCTCGTTTTGGCCACATTTCCAACCGTGGAGATCAAGGCGAGCACGTTCAAAATGCAGAACAAGGCTATGATCTGCAAATTGATAATTCTCTCCACATCTGTTCTTTTGATTGGGGTGGCCGTGGCATTGCGCATCAACTTCGTTTCGTGGCCGGTAAACACAACAATACCTTGTATCCATTGGGTGTTCCTCAAAGTGGCGCCTCGGAGCAAAAGCTGCAGCGGCGAAAGAGGCAATTTTCCTCCGGGGCTCAAATTGTTCAAGGTCCCTTCGTATGTGTATAAGGACGAATTGGGTTGTTCCGACATGACTTCACACTGAGACAACTGGTTGACCAAAGAGGCGGGGCTGACTAGCCTAGCAGTCTCTTCTTTTGCCTGCTTGATCTTAAGGTTTGTCTCTCCGTCTAAGTTGGCAGTTTCGATATAACATAGGCCTTCCGGTTCCGAGGAGCTTAGAAGCAAAAGATCAGCAGGGAAAGATTCCTCGTTGCACACACGCACAATGTCGCCGACCTGGACAGAAATCCACTTCTTAAGCACAAAGTCTGAGGTCGAAGGATCCAAAACAAGCACCTTGGTGTTGTTGAGCTCTTTATCAGCGTTGGCACGCTTGATGTCCTCCAGGACCTCCTTGATGGCCGAAACGAGTAACACTATAAGCAAGGTGCCGATCGTAGTATATCTGTTTGTAGGGGAAACGCCCGGAACTTGCTGGATGATGGATGTAAAGAGGAAGAATAAGTTGGCGTATTTGCTGAATTGCTCAAAGAGAAACTTGGGTAAAAAAGTGGCAAAGTTGTATTTGGTTGTGGACACGTGGTTGCCAAAGAAGCCGTATCTCAGATTGAGGTCACGGCTCAAGACGTGAATCTGGCGGGGGCCTTTTGCAAAATCCGCCGGCGCAGTGGGACTCCTGACAAACACGCCCTTCACTTTAGCGTAGATACGGCGCATGTCGAAATCAGACAGCTCGGGCCTCTCGTTGATACGGTCGGTGTAGTCATCCATCCCAGAGTAGTTGCCGTCGGCGGCAGGCTTGATGCTGGAGCGCAAATTGGAGAAAAAGCCTTTTTGCTTGGCATCAGGAGCATTTTCTGTGCTCAGAGCTCGCCTGGCGGATGGGCCGGAGCTATGGTACGCCGAGTAGTTATCGCGGTTGTACAAGTTGTTGTTCTCGTCGTCGGATAGTTCTAGGAAGTCGTCGAAGGGGTTCTGGTCGTAGTGTGTGCTATGACGATTGTCCGGGGACGAAGCCGCCTCGTGGGCTGTAGGGTAGGTGGGCCCCAGAAACCGAGAGCCTCGGTCATTGCCGTCAAAGTCCAAATCAATGAGATTGTTGCGGTCGGAAAAGGGGTCTCTAGACATTGGTAAGTGTTTCTGAGTTAAGAGGGCGTGTTGAGTGGTGAAGGGGTGAGTAGATGCTTGGATCTCGGGGATCTTGGGGATCTTGGGGATCTTGGCCGATCACGTGCTGGACCACTTGGGTGACTGTGGATGGCCGATTCTGGATCTAGTGACTGGCGAATGACTGACAAGTGACGATGATGGATGGCGGTCTGGGGAGATGTGTGGAGAGGTGTGGTGGAGATGTAGAGGTGCAGGTGGTGAGTTGGAAGAGGGCGCGTTTTCGCGACGGGGCAGTGTCGGTAAAAACCTTGCCGGCATGGAAGCTTCTGGAGCCGGACACACCATGAGTGGTCGGGGTGGTTCGCTAGGACCGGCCCCACGAAGGGGTCTTGGTTTCTATGGCGAACCGACTCAATTTAGCACGCTACGAGGTAAGGTCCCCCGGGCGGGTAACACCTGCATACCACGCGCAGGTGTTTCACGTATGTGCAGGACCACAGCCCCCTAAGGGTATATAAGAACGAAATTTCCACCCATGAGCATGGGTGAGCTTTTTCCTTATCATAATCCAGGGCGTTTTCAGGGCGTTGCCCGTCACTCTAGGTTTACCATGGTAAATCAAGTAGTGAGCAAATAGTCCATATGGGAGGAAAGTGGATGGTTCCTGTCTAAAGACACACACTGGGTACATGCTTAAGTGAATGGATAAGCCAGGAAGGCTTCCATTAGGGTCTCGACCTATGCAGATAACGAATGTTTTCAGGAAGCCCAGAGACAAGTCTAGTGGATCAGCCATATATAAGTTTGGTTCGCCCCACCAAGTTGCTCTATAGCCATACGATACCGGTGAGTTTTGGGAAGAGGAGCCAGCCTATTGGCCGTGGACAAATGAGTTTGGTCAAGAGTTGCATAGAGCAGACTATTGGATGGCTTTTTATTTGGCTAATGCGGGCGCACTGGAGCAGTCGTCGGAAGACGGACGAGTGCGGATTCTTCAGCGTGACCTGTCTACCTACTATAGTAATCTGTAGTTCGGTTCTGTAGTGTAGATTCTGTAGTGTAGATTCGTGGGATCTTGCTCCGGTTCCAGTGTTCCGTCGGTGTGATCGTAGATGGAGCTCTATGGAGAAAGCACCCTAAGTCTCCTGGATACGATTTCCTGGCGATTTTATGAGAAACACCCCACGATCACCTTTGACGGCATGTGTGCACAAGTATATCCTGAATATGTTGGGACCATTACGAAAAGCCAGATTCTCCCATCGGCTACTTCCCGTGTAATTATTAGGGGTCCAAACTGGCATATTCTGGGGCTTCTGGGGCTTCTGGACACGGATACATCGGGTGGAGTCGCTTGGGTTCATCATTGCGAGGTAGCCATATGGGCTAGCGTTCCCCACCTGGGGTGCCCCTATGCTTCGAAAAGCGTACCACAGAGTCCTGTATTTTGATGCATCGAGAGCCGCTGTTTGAGTCGGGGAATCCTCCAGCCGTACTTCGCACCCAAATTTGCACCCACCGACAGCGCAACATGGACAGCACCATGGACAGCACCATGGACAGCACCATGGACAGCGCCATGGACAGCGCCATGGACAGTGCACCACCGACAGCGCACCACCGACAACGCACCACCCATGGACCCATTTGAAGTTTTCAAATCTGGCGTCAATGGAAGTTCGGGCTTGCATTCAAGTGCCAGGAAGGCAAGCTGCGGCCTGATTGTATTTGCAGCGAAATTGAGGAGTCGTTCCTTCAGGGACACACCGTTCTTTGAAGGTGCGGTGCGGTGGAGGCCCAGGTTGCAGTGCTATGAAACTGGTCCAAATTGAGTATTTGCGCTGTAATACGGTGACTTGATGACTGAAGAATATTTGACTGCTATAGGCCTGGACATTTGTCCAATTCCACGATACCAACGGGATACTCGCACTGTTCGAGAGCCCTTGTGCCGTACGGTTGCAACGACTCTTGACACTCCAGACTGCTGACAAACTTTGGGTGTGCCTCCACCCACACCTCGTCTTTTGGACACTCGGACACAGGGCTACGCCAGGCTCCCCAAATAAGACTAGCTGCGTGCTGCCCACAGGAGTAACAAACAAACACTGGTACAACACAAGAACGCCTTGAGCCACTGAAACTAGCACAAGGATCCATTCAAGAGTTCACATATCTTCACGATACCACGCAATTCGAACCTGGACCACCACTGCGCATTAGTCCGTTTCTACAGTCCCATGTATGATGCAGAGCCGGCCTCATTCTCTTTGCCGGTTATGAGCCCCAGCCCCGTCACCACATTCGTGTAATTATCGGATATTAGTCTCATGAATGTGATTGTTTGAAGTTATAGACTCGCATCATGAATTCGGAAACAATGAATCTATAGTTCCAATTGAAAGCTTATGCTGTTCTTTTGTAGCTAGCGACCAGTACTAAAAGATTTCCCCGTTGAGGGTCCAACCTCGTATAGATGAAACCGGCCGCCCGTCATAATGCGTCAAACTGCGTGGCCTTGCCGGTTTTCCTATACAAGTGGTGATGATCCCTTGTTCTAGGAAGTAACGAAAGCCTCTATACGCACTAGACGGTATCAAAGAAACCAAAGACTGACAATTCCACTCACTGTCAAAATCTGAAGGGGTGCGGCACAAACTTTTTGGGGGCCATTTATAGACCTATAGGATCGGGAATGACTCCTGGTCCACCTTGACCAGTACATACTGTATTAGTCCCACGGGAAGCTAATATAGCTTGTGATTATGCTTCCTCAACAGACATCCTTTGCTAAATAATGATTCCGTTTAAGAGAATGTCAGGTTCGAGTAAGGCGTAAGCTTAAGAGAAGACGTATTTGTTGAGATCCACAAAAGAAGGGGAATAATTCGAGTTGCATAGAAATGTCGGCCACATTGCGCCACCGTATTCGGGCGGTAAGGCCAGAATCGGGCTACTCGTGCCGAGTGATCGACCCGATACGGCCGCATGAGGAGGGGTCCTGATTTGCTCCACTTGCAGCGGTTATATTATAACCCGCCATCTTTGCGGGCATATATTTCACTTTAAAATGTCCCATGAAAAACAGATATCTATTTATTAATTAGTAGGCCGGTATTCCCCGCCTACCGCACTATTATAAATAGAATATCTAAATATGTATAGAAGTAAAAATTATAAAACCCATTATTGAATATCATAATTACTATTATACCACTAATATGAGATTCTACTCTATTTAGTTGAATAAATTTAAATCCTTTCGCAAGATTTTGTTTAAGCTGTTCAACTAACTATGAAAAAAAAAATATCATAGAAATGGGCAAATTGGTGGGAAAACCTAAAATTAAGGCGTACTCAGTGCTTCTGCAAAAGTTCGACCGCATCAAAGCGCTCCGCAAGAAAATGAGCCGGGCCCGTGCGAAGTTCAGGGAGATCCACTCTGACTTAGCTCTGAAGATCCTGGCCCACATTGACAAGAGCCACGGTTAGAGTAACACTCGACAATGATTGACATTGGCCATGCGTGGGGCTCAACCTTTGGTAAAGGGTGTTGGGACACGGCCGGGCCGCCTTAATCGCCCCATAAGCCCCAACAAGTCCAATCTGGCTTATCCGTAGGCCAAAGTGGCGACTGAGGCGGGGTTTGTCCTGCATCTGAGAAAACCAAGACGTTGCATTCTGTTGAGCTTTACGCTCACCTGCACATAATTTGGAACAGTGCTATCATTAGTATCCTAATGATTCTAGTAGTGTTTGGAACTTAGGTCATCATCTCGGTCATGACTATTCTTATCTGTATGTATCTATACTAAGAACTCGGTGAGTGGCCTTTCATAATCGATCCCCCTCAACCCTGAGCGGGCATTCCGCACTTAAATATCTTTTCCCGGAACTCCCATGTCCGCCGACGGGAGCTCGTAAGTGAACTTGCATAACTCGGGTACCACATTCCTGCATTCGCCGCAGTTTCAGCTGCACCACATATCCTGAACTGAGTGGATGTCGCTCACCGTGTATCACCTCTGCATCCTCTATACAGTAGTCTGCACACAAGCTATGGACTGCATCCAGAGCAGTCACAAATACAGGTTCGCACATCACACAGTTCAACACATTCGAGTAATACCACGCCGTCTGATAAGGTGCAACAGGTGCCGCCCCATCAAGCCTCGGAGTCAGGCGGTGGGATTGGACATGCCTCTCCAGGTGGCTCATCGACGGTCTCCTAGTAGCGGCACATCTCAGGTTCAAGAATCTGATACGTTATATAATTTGTTTACATGATTGTAGATCCAGCATGGGTAGCGCACTACCCATGGATACACAATTAATCTACGACGTACGGATACAAGGAGACCGTCGATAAGCCACCTGGAGAGAGGCGTGCCTAGTCCCACCGCCTGACTCCGAGGCTTGATGGGGCGGCACCAGTTGCACCTTACCAGACGGCGTGGTATTAATCGAAAGGCGCTGTCGTGGTATTCTGAGGTACAGGAACAATCCCGCCTCAGACCTTCGCCCCGAAATGCCAGTTTGGGAATTGTTCAGATTGGGACTTTTTGCCTGGCCGTGTCAGAACACTCCATCTCGAACCAAGATGGCGCCATTTTGCCCTCATGCCGACTGAAGGTGGTGCATTCAGGCCCCCCACCTCGCCATGAGGCATCGGACGTCTCATGCGGCCCCGACCAGTTTTTATCTATAAGTTGGCACCCCCCCAGTTTCGGGGGTCAACGAGTGCATCTTCTCTTGAGTACTTGACGTTAACAGCCAAAGAATCTAGCATTCGGCACTTGTAGATGGATCTAACAACCAATTGTACTCATTATAAACGTAGAAGATACGGTTGTAAGCATTGTCAAGCTTTTTTCACCCTCTTATGGAATAAAAGCCAACAATATAGCTACATAAAGGGGTCCCAAAATTATGCCCGTTTACATAGTTATATCCCACCATGGTCTCGGTCATGTGCACACTTGGCCGTTAATAATCAATACTGCAAGCACATGTTCTTTCTGATATCCATGATACGCTATGAGTTAGCTCTATACTAGCTGGAAGAAAATACAGAATCTTTAGTCTAGGGACATGAAGTTTGTCTGGCACTTGCTGACCTCCTACTTGCCAGTCAGTCGACACGCCGAACATCCCAAATACGCAAGCAATCGCCCCTAGTTCCGTAGCACCCAGGCGTGCCTGGACTAATTTTCATGTTAGTTCGGGATGCTAAGAAGCCTCACCAAGTGCAGGTGTCCAGAACCCTATCTCGCTGCGCTGGGACACTTTCTCCATTTGTGGTCAATTGTGGTCAATTGTGGTCAATTGTGGTCAATTGTGACTCTGGACATGGGCATCAAGACTAACTAGACCTGCAATGGCCGCATGCATAATTCCTATTTTCTGACACCACCCGCCCTTGACCTGCTCTCTCGTCGGTGCTCCTGGTTGACACGGTCATTTTGCACCCATGCGCACAGGGTCTAACAATACAAGAACATGCATAAAACATGAAACATATTTCACGAAAAAGGTAATTGCCCTAATTGAGCAAACATTCCCATTGTAATTTCGTCGATCCTCCGGGTCTCACCAAGATCGACAAGACTGCCGCAGGGCGTAGTTCTTCGCATGTTCAAAGACTACGGCAGGAAGTAGTTCTTCGCGGGTTCAGAGTATGGCTAATGTTGTTTGGCCAAAACGGATTCCATTATCAACGGCCTCTTCTTCCTTTCTCAACGCTCTCTTCTTGAGCATTCGCTGACCCGACGAACCTTTGTGGGTCACGTTGCAGATGTGGTGGCTTCAGGCACGGCACTATGCAGTCCAGGCCTTCCGCACCCAGTGCCAACCGCACGCCATCAACTCTGCATTCCCCATACCTAGCCATGGCCGAGGAGAATGCAAGCCAGGCCAATGCAAGCCAGGCCGAGAAAATAGCCCATGATGCAAACCAGGCCTTCGGAGTGCTCAAAACATTAAGCAATGCCCAGCGGGCCGGAGCGTTGGAGAAAATCCATGCCCGGCTAAGCGCCTCCAAAGACGCCATATTGGAGGCGAACGTGGAGGACATGCGGGCGGCTAGCGAGCAGAAGTTGGCCGCCTCCTTGATCAAGCGTTTGGACCTAGCCTCCGCCGGCAAGTATGACGCCATGCTCCAGGGCATTCTTGACGTGGCCAGGTTGCCCGACCCCGTGGGCAAGACCACGTTTGCCAAGAGGCTTGACGCCGGCTTGGATCTCTACCGAGTGCTGGCGCCGTTGGGCGTGTTGCTCATCATTTTCGAGAGCAGGCCCGAGGTGATTGCCAACATCACCGCCTTAGCCATCAAATCCGGCAACTGTGCCATATTGAAGGGCGGAAAGGAGTCGTACCAAACCTTCAAGGCCATTTCGCGCGTGGTCAGTGAAACCTTGGTCAACGAGACCGACATTCCTCCGGCAGCCATCCAGTTGATTGAGTCTCGCGAGGACGTGTCGGGGCTATTGGACCAGGACAAGTACATCGACTTGGTGATTCCACGTGGAAGCAACGCTTTGGTCAGGAACATCAAGGAACATACCAAGATCCCCGTTCTTGGCCACGCGGACGGCATCAACGCCATTTTCCTCGACCAAGCTGCGGACGTGGCCAAGGCGTGTCGTGTGGTGGTGGACTCCAAGACAAACTACCCCGCGGGATGCAATGCGGTGGAGCAGCTATTGGTGCACGAAAGCCTCTTGGCCGACTCCCCCAAGATCAACCAGGTGCTTGAAAGTCTCACGGATGCTGGCGTCTCTTTGCACGTGACGCCCGAGATCAAAGCAGCGCTTCGGAACATCGACCCCAAGTTGGTGAAGGACGCAACTGCTGAATCTTTCGACGTGGAGTACTTGTCTCTTGATCTTTCCGTCAAGGCCGTGAGGGATGCCGCTGAGGCCATATCCCACATCAACAAGCATTCTTCCAAGCACACGGACTGCATTGTGACTGAGGATAAGGCCGTAGCTGATGTTTTTTTGAAGGGCGTCGACTCCGCCGGCGTTTACTGGAACTGCTCCACGAGGTTTGCCGATGGGTTCCGCTACGGTTTCGGTGCAGAGGTGGGCATCAGCACCAACAAGATCCACGCCAGAGGGCCTGTTGGCTTGGAGGGTTTGATGAGCTACCAGTATCAATTGAAGGGGAATGGGCACATCGCCTCTGAGTACGTGGGAGCAGGAGGCTCCAAGGTGTTTGTGCATGAGGACATTGAGTTTTGAGGCACCGTTCAAATTCGGGCGAGTTTGAACGCTACTGAGTTTGAACATGATTGAACAAGAGTATGGCTGACTAAATGAAACTAGCTTCACATAAAAATTTTGAGAAACAGTGATGAACAATTCCATCGAGGCATTTCAGATGTTCAGTACTACCAGGAATCAGTACCAGTAATTACCACCCATAAATTAATACATTTCAATAAGCAGTACAAGTCGTTTGGTCTGCACATGACATGAATTCAAGATCCCTACATAACAGAATGAGTATAATTTAGGCAGGTGGTTTGAACGGTGCTGAAAAGGGCATCGATTAAGCCTTCGTATTTCCCGGCTCAGGTTCAACGGCATCCCTGTCGGGTAAAGTGTCTGTCTGCGGCATGTCCTTCAGAGAAGTCTTCTTTGGAATAGCACTCTTTTCGTCAGCGGAAGCCTCCGCGCAGAGAAAGTCCTTAAACTCCTCATAGTCCTTGGGCGGAAAACCAGGATATGTATCGACAATGCTGTCCACGGCCAGGTCCAGCAAATGCAAATTGACCCACTCCTCAAGCGTAAAAAAGTCGGTCAAGGCCTTGATCCACTGCATGCGGCTGTCGATGGAGTCCAAGTCCGAGCCCGTCACATGCTTCTCCCGGAGCCGAGCCCGAATGGCGCCCAAGTTGTCCACGGCATTGTTGAGGCGGAGGTTGGAGAACTTCTTGCAGATGTCATCCTTGATCATCTTCAGGAGCCGCGGAGACTTCCCGTTGGTGCTGATCATGATCTGGAGCGCATCTTGGTTGAACATGGCGCCAAAGTAAAAGTCACACATGGGCGGTTTGTCCGCGATATTCACAGGGATCCGGAGGTACTTGCACATGTAGTAGATTTTCGTCGAGAGCTCAGGGTCGTCGATGCAGCAGTTGACGCAAGCAAAGTGCTGGTTGAACACCAAATCGTCGATGTCGGGGTAATGGCCCGGGTCGATGTCGGCAAAAGACGGCACAGAAAACGGCGGGGCGGTTTCGTACATGTGCAAATCCGCTGGCTGGAAGTCCCGCTGTACCAAGTTGTGGAGCAACTTGTCCGAGTGGCGCTGGGCGATTTCGGGGTGCACCTTGGCGCCGCTAATGACGGTGATTTTGGCATTTGCACGTATCAAGTGGTCGACGCGGCTAAGCGCCACCTCGCCTGCGCCAATCACAAGGCAGTGCCTGTCTCTGACTTGCCACGCGAGCAAAAGGGAACCGGGGGGTTTCGAGGAGGCCATGAGGTGGAGGTGGGGCGCCGAGCGAAGGTGCCCTGTATATGCAGGGGGCGGCTGCGCACATGCAGGTCTGGGGTTAGGTGGGAGGATTTAAGACGGCGCACCTTTTTCATCAGGATTTCTGTCAAGTGTTTTGGGTGCTGATGTCCGGGGATCCTGCAGACAGCCAAGGCGTGTTGAGGAAGAAGGTCTACCTTGTCATGACGCGATGCTCTGACATGCCAGGGCCATAGTAAGGTGTCACATCATCCCAGCGCCAAGCTATTCTTCAACCAATGAGTTTTGTATTTGCACGGGAACCTGGTTGACTGATTGGCTGGTTGACTGATTGGCTGGTTGACTGATTGGCTGATTGGCTGATTGGCTGGTTGACTGATTGGCTGATTGGCTGATTGGCTGATTGGCTGATTGGCTGATTGGCTGGTTGACTGATTGGCTGGTTGACTGATTGGCTGATTGGCTGATTGGCTGATTGGCTGATTGACTGATTAACAGACAGACTGTCTGACTGACTGATTGACTGACTGACTGATTTTCAAATTGTCATAATATTTCTGATAAACTCGGGCTTTGTACTTTCTCCCTCAGCGACGCCGAGAATGTTCGCTTTCATGGGTATCCCATGGTCATCTGCGAGTCTTGGCTTCCGAGATTTATTTCCAATATAATCCTCGCTGGAATAGTTCGTCTCCAGAAATCAGCACCTTGCTGTCTTGAGCGGAAATCTCAGATTTTCCAAAGGTGCAAAACGCATCAGCCTTTTGAATGCGGCTCTCTGAGTGTGCGGTGGGAGGCTAGAACAAAAAAAGATTCCGTGCCGTGCGTTATGGTTGACCCCAAGCACAAAGACTCGAGGAGTGGGCCGTGGGAATTTCTCCGCCAAGCAGGTGCAGGTGTTGATGAAGTCTTTGCATCTGAGACGATTCGTAAGGAGAGGCATGAAACAGCTGCTTTGGAAAGTGAGTGTTGAGGAAGCGAATGCACCGGAAGTAGCCCTGCATTCGGCCTGAAATGGAGTCAAAATTGATCGGCAAAGAAGCCCTTGAATTAGATGAAGCAAATTTCACCGGAGGGTGGTCTCTGCACCATTGTATGGCCCTTGGATCATGGAGTCAAAGGCTCGAGTATGTCTTAAGCTCAAGCCGGTCGAAACATTTCCCAGACCAGATTGTGTCTAAAGCTCGAATAGCGCCAAGCATCTGGCCCACTCGGGTGCAAGACATCAATACACCATTGAGACAAGTGGGCTCTCGGTGCCAAGCTTTCTGTTCAAATGGGCAGTGGACAGATGAAGCAGCGCCTCAAGACATTCAGGGGTATAAATAGCCGAAGAAGAGACAAAGAGGCTGAGTCAACTGAGGCCTAGCCTTCACTAGAATCTGCAAATCCGGGGTCCCCTGGTAGCCCGGTTTCAGAACAGGGAGGCGATCGCGGAGACCTCAGTATATATACATACAGAGCGCAACGGGCATAACAGTGATGATGACCACAGGACTGGAATCGTACGAAACTGATGATAGCCTTGTACCAGATGATGAGCAAGTGAGCGCAGAGCAATTCATCTGGCGCCACCAAAGGTCTATTCTTTAGTGCCCAAGGTCTATCAATTTGGGGTGTTTCCCTGGTTTTTCCTGGTTTCCCTGGTTTTCCTGGTCTTTCCTGGTTTTTCCTGGTTTTTCACATCTTTTCTGGCCCCTAGGGCTGTTTTATTTCTCATTTTATCGCCAATATCTCTGTAAGTGCTGGAAAGGACATGGGTGTGCTCACCCTGGCGCACCTGTCAATTTGCAGAAACTTGATACCCAAATCCTTGACAAAAGAGTTGCTCCCCGTTGAAGATTCATGAAAATGCAATGGCCAAATCGCATAACGTCAAGGTTCTGACTATTGGCCCAAGATTAGTGTGACACTGAGCAATGGATACAAGCCATTTTTGTCATTAGTCCATGCCCATTAAAGAATGGCTATTTCGGGTAGTTTTCGAGTACATTGTGGAGTTCTGCATTTCTGGATCCATATATATTTCAACCACGTTTAGGATGTTTCCTGCTCTTTGCAAGATAATGCGTGGTGAACGCAGCAGTTTTGGTGAATGGCACCAATAGCTGCACTGAGGGAAGGAAGGCAATCGGGAAGCACGAAAGCCCGTTTTGGAAAGTATGTTTTGCTCTTTAAATCTCCCGAATCTGAGCCTTGCTTTTTGCATGAACTTTGACGGGACGTGACCCCACGATCCAAATCCCCATATGGGGTCAAAAGAGTCTCCTTGTAAGGATGCATTGATGATAAGAAGAAAGTATGGTTTAATCATGCACTTGATGATTTATACTCATGTAGACGTGCCAATGAAGTAGCCCTGAAACAATAGATTTGAAGCTGCTGTTTTGAGTCATGTAATTCACATCGAGCTGAAAGAGCTAAACTAACCTTAACAGGTTGATTAGGCTTTGGGGCCTTTGCTGTTCACAAAATGACTTTTAGACATTCAATTTATTGACATAATAACTGCTCCACCATGGCTGCAATTGCAATGACATCGGCGCAGGTCTGGAACGGGCTGTGGGTAGAGGCCCTCTCCTTTGTATAAACTGCCGGAGCTTAGATAGTATTCAAGATATGGGGTCACACTTATTGATATGCCCACCAACACCCTGCCCCCAAGGATCACCTTTCGTGTAAGCTCGAACAATCAGCCACTCGATAGTCAACCCAGGGCAGAAGTTCACACATACCTAAGAGATTCGGGTCAAAAATCTTGAGCGGCAGGGAAGAGTGCGCTCCCTGGAGAATTTATAGAAAACCGAATGACCCAGCGGATGATCCTGAAACCGAATCTTTTGGTTTACCCTTGTTTCACCTGCACCTTGCAATCTGAAATGTGATTCACCTCTCAATTCAGCGGCTTACGTGCAGTGCTAGGACCTTCCGGTGACGCGGTCGCGCACACTTGCAGATTCACCAAGAAAAATGTGCACCTGCACATGAACCCGGTGCCTTTCGTCATGTTCGATTATTACTTCAGCTAAGGATGTCACGATATTTGTTCAACTAAGAATTGGGTTTACACAAGAGAATGGGTTAATAATATTGACTAATACAGAAAAATCATTCGTCAAGCCTTAAATACTCAAGCAGTACTTCTGAATAAGGATGCATGCGTGCTAAATAGATCTCATTGGCCTGCATGCCGAAGTACTCCGCAGTGGGGTGCAGAACCCAGTGGCCTGAGCGCTGAAAAGCACCTCTTGCATTGACCGGTTCTCTTGCAGCCAAGTCCACACGGTCAAGACCATTTCAGCCTCTAGGTGGTCAGTTTCCCAGCTTCCTTGGCTAAACTCCGGGTGTGGCTAATGGATTACGTGTGCGTCAGGTTGCGGTCTGTAGTCTCACGTATCAAGCGCGACCACACATGAACTTGGTACATTGTGATTAGTAATTGCAGCATGATCCTCACAACTTAAATACCAGGGCCCCCGCTGCTTGCCCAGCACCTCTTCTAGCAGCAAAAGATGTCTATTCACGCCCCAGTGTCGCCAGCGAAGAACGTTCCCTACTTCATCCCCGCAACGCCAATCATTCCAGGAAAGGCCATGGTGGAGCAACCTGAGGGAAAGCAGTTGCCCAGGTTGTTCCAGCCAATCAAAATCAGAGGCTTGACCATCCCCAACCGGCTTGGCGTCTCGCCCATGTGCATGTACTCCGCGGGTGAGAACTTTGAAGCCACGCCAATGCACTTGGTTCATTACGGATCTTTTGCCATGAGAGGCGCGGGATTCATCATGGTGGAGGCTAGCTCAGTGTCGGAATTCGGAGGATTATCTCTTTACGACTTGGCCATCTTCAACGACGCGCAGGCCAGGAGCTTAAAGGCCGTCACCGACTACGCGCACACTCAAAACTCCGTCATTGGCATTCAGCTTGCCCACGCCGGCCGCAAGGCCTCAGTGGAGCCTCAATATGTCCACATGGAGAAGCTTGTGCCTGCAGAGCGCGGAGGTTGGCCTGACGACGTGGCGGCTCCCTCACCCATAGAGTACAGGCCCGGTGGAGTGTTCCACGTTCCCAAGGAATTGACCAACGCCCAGGTCAAGCAAATCGTCCGGGACTATGGAGCCGCCGCGAAGCGAGCCGTGGAAATATCTGGCTTCGACTTCGTTGAGATCCACGCCGCACACGGATACTTGCTCAACTCGTTCATGTCGGCCTTCTCCAACAAGAGAACCGACGAATACGGCGGGTCGTTTGAAAACAGAATCAGAATCATTCTTGAGATAATTGATGCTGTAAGGGAAAACGTGCCTCAGGACATGCCAGTCTTTCTTAGAATCTCGGGTTCCGAGAACGCTCCGGATGACGCAGAGCTGTGGACCATCGAGGACTCCGAGAAGTTCGCTAAGATCATTGCTGAAGGCGGAAAGATCGACCTCATCGATGTGTCGTCGGGAGGAAACAATTACAAGCAGAAGTTCAGAGGGCCTGCTAGAGGCATGCATGTACCCCTCGCCAGGAGAGTCAAGGCGGCCGTCGGAGACCGTGTACTTGTGGGATGCCCCGGAAAAATCACCACCGCGGAGATGGCCGAGGAGTTTTTGGAATCTCAATCCATTGACATTGTTTTGGTGGGCACCGGTTTCTTGAAGAACCCCGGGCTCGCTTTGACTTGGGCTGACGACTTGGGCGTCAAGGTTCACGCGGCCCGTCAATACGGGTGGGCTTTTAGTCCGTACAGACAGCAGATGGTGGATGCCATTGCACAAGCAGAAGCAAAAGTCGAAGCTGGCAACTAATCAGGCGGGCACTCATCCGGCCGGTACCCATCACGCCGGCAACCAATTAAAAGGGGCGGGTGACTAATCAAAAGAGGCCGACTTGACAGAAAGTCATTGCATGGGAGGGACAAGCACTAAAACGAGCACTATAAATCACTACACGGATATCGGCTGCAACACTAGTGAGATCACTTGCGGGTGGGATGAATTGATGGTGGGCCATGGATCTAGCGAAAAATATTTGGGTCCACCTCAGAGCGACTAGGAAGTCTCCTTCCTAAATTTAGCGCTTATTCAATCATACGACGTGTGTATTCTGCATGCAACAAATGGGCAATGCTAGGCTGGGCCGTACTTTACCAACAGGGACCGGCCGGCTTCAAGATCTCAGAGAATGGGGGTTGCAGGAACAACACACGGAAATTGGCTCCACTCCTGGTCTCGTGCTCTGTTCTCTGTTTCCTTAAAGTCATCAAAAGAATGCGTGTTTCTTCAGGAAACCCTTGTCGCGGCCTCGGATCCCTCGACCTTGTTCTCTCCGCCTTGACAATGATACTGGAGGTTACCATCTCCGGGGGCACAGGCTGTTCACACATCAAAGGCTGAGGTTTAGTGCTTCCCAAAGCTCAACCAGATGTCCTCGCAGGGTCAGTTCTTCAGTTTGGTCGGGAGAGGATTGCACGGAAACAGAGGGCATTGTGAACCAAGCCAAAAATGCGAAAGTGGCCTTTGTAAAGTGGCCTTTGCAAAGTGACTCTTTTGGCTTTCTTCTAGAGCTGGGGGCTTTCATCTGGATGGTGCCACAGTTGGCCATATCAGTCAGGTGGCAGCTTGTACAGCGTGTGGCATCCAAGAAGATGCAGAAGGCTGCAAGAACGCAAGAACGTATCCATGAACAGGTCACCGAGTCACGTGGATTCGGTGACAAGGCCTTGGTCCGTGGATGACCATGGCCATCCTCAATGATTTAAGGGTCACACTCCCCGCACAGCCTTTCATAGCCATGCCCCAAACCTCCCACCCTTCACTACTGTCCTAACTCGGAATCTTGAATACACAAGATGCCGACATTTTCAAGCTTTGTGAGCCAATCAGGTCCAAGATACGGCTTACGGGCCTGTGGAACGTATCGAAGCTATTCTGTACAATCTATCTACAATCTATCTACAGTCTATCTACAATCTATCTACAGTATATCTACAGTTTATCTACAGTTTATCTACAGTTTATCTACAGTTTATCTACAGTTTATCTACAGTTTATCTACAGTTTATCTACAATCTATCTACAGTCTATCTAAAGTCTATCTACAGTCTATCTAAAGTCTATCTACAATCTATCTTACGACCTATCTTACAATCTTACAATCTTACAATCTTACAATCTCACAATCTATCTTACAATCTTACAATCTTACAATCTTACAATCTTACAATCTCACAATCTATCTTACAATCTCCATCTCCTGCATACACCAACATGGGTAACGATTTGTTTGAATGTCGCGCAGGTCGAAGTTCTGGAACCGCCGCACCTGTATGGAGCTAGAGCGCGCGGTTGGTGCTTGGGATCGTGCGCGCCCGTGGGGGGCTCTCAAACGCATATCATGCAAGCCGCGGCGCGGCACGTGACCTGCCTTTCCTGGCGGGTGTCACGTCAGCGCCCACGCTGCACCTGTTGCGAAATAGCCGCTTTAATTAATTGATGGCGGCTCAGGGGTGGGGCTCCGTAGGAGTCTGTGGCTGGACGACCGTCCAGACCTTTCGGGCGCCGGCACGTGCTGCTTCGACGACAATTTAACGACATTTCGACGACATTTCGACGTCAATTCGACGATAATTCGACCTCAATTCGACGTCAATTCGACGCGGGCCATACTGGACGGGACCCTGGCTACACCAGTGCATATGCCGCAGAAAAAATATTCTCCGCGGGTGGCTAGCTGAACATCTGCATCTCTTTCGCGTACACCAACATATTCACCAGGAACAGTCCAGCCCAGCGATAAACCGAGGATCAAGCCCAGCCAGGAATCTCGGCATCCCTGTCCTTTGAACTTCCCGAAAGCCGCCCGAAGTTGCACTCACCGGTTCCGCCGAGCTCCAAAGGATAAAACGCGATAGCGCCAGACCAGATCGCCCGACCAGACCCCAGACCAGACCCCAGATTAGGCCCCAGACCAGAACGTCAGATTAGAATCGCCAGACCATACCATCAGATCGGTTAGCTTAGACCGCTTCCCCAAGGCCTAGTCGAAATCCCAAGGCCTCGTGTCTCCAAGCACAAGCACCAATCATTTAACCCCGCTCGGAAACCAGCTGACGCAAGGAACTTTGGCGAAAACAGCTGATAAGAAAATTTGGCGAAAACAGCTGATAAGAAAATTTGGCGCAAACAGCTGATAAGAAAATTTGGCGAAAACAGCTGATAAGAAAATTTGGCACAAACAGCTGATAAGAAAATTTGGCGCAAACCATGCCCGCCTTCAAGAAGTCCGAGCGACGCAAGTCCATGGCCGAGCGTCGGCCCAGCGCCTCCTACACGCCGCCGGTGATTCCGCGGCTATCTGGCTTGGAGAAGCCCAACAACTACACCCTCAACATCGACCTGTGTGACATTTTGATTGTCGGCACAGGCTTGGTGGAGTCCATCTTGGCGGCTGCGCTCTCGTGGCAAGGCGTCGAGGTGCTCCACGTCGACGCCAACTCCTACTACGGCGACTCCAGCTCCACCATGACCATTGACCAGATGAAGCGCTGGTGCGTGGAGGTCAACCAAGGCAAGGTGAAGCATTTCCGCGACGCCCAGATCTACGTGCCCGGGGGCAAGGCCACCAACGCCTTCACCAGCAAGGACTACGGCGTGGACTTGAACCCGCGGGTGATGTTCACGCAGCTGGACCTATTGGCCTTATTGTTGCAAAGCCGCGTGTACAAGTACTTGGAGTTCCAGAGCTTGTCCAACTTCCATGTGTTTGAAAACGACAACTTCAAGTCCAAGCTATCCAACACAACCAAGGAGGAGATCTTCACGGACCAGTCCATGTCCTTAACCACCAAGCGCTCGTTGATGAAGTTTTTGAAGTTTATTTTGCAGGACAACAACGACCCAGAGAAGAAGCAGCTTCTTTTGGACAACTCCAAGGTCCCCATTGGAGACTTCCTCGCCAACTGCTTCAATTTGCACCTGCCCCAGGCCGAGGAGCTCATATACTCCATAGGGCTTTGCCTCAAGAAGGACACTCGCACCCCCGAGGCCGTGGCGCGTATCAAGCGCTTCTTGGTGTCGTTTGATGTGTATGGCGACTTCCCAGTGATGGTGCTGAAATACGGGGGGCCGGGAGAGCTCTCGCAAGGTTTCTGTCGTAGCGCTGCTGTTGCTGGAACAACTTACAAGCTCGATACGAAACTCGTGGACTTCGACCCCGAAGCCAAGACCGCCAAGTTCGACGATGGCTCGTCGGTCAAGATCAACGAGAAAATCGTGGTGTCGCCCACGCAGATCCCCAAGTTCTTGGCCACCAGCTATGCGGAGTTGGAGGAGTCTTTGCAGCAGTTCACTGTCACCAGGCTCATCACCATCATCCGCGACGATTGCAAGGAGTGGATGTCCGAAAAGGAGTCGTCGGCGGTGGTGGTGTTCCCCCCGGACTCGTTGCCCACGCACAATCAGTACTCGGTGCAGGTGGTGATCCAGAACGGCGGGTCGGGGGTGTGTCCCGAGGGGGAATCCATCTGGTACTCGCACACGTGTGAGCAGAACGCCGCCAGAGCCAAGGAGGACTTGGAAAGCGCCTTCAGCAAGATGGAAAGCGCCATCTTACGCGAGAGCGCCACCAACCTCGATGATGTGCTCGACGAAAGCGATTTCTCCGTGGGCAAGCAGGGAACGCCGATGTTGGTCAACTCGTTTAAGCTCGGCGAGTCGTTGCAGTCGTTTGTGCCCAGAAAAAACTTGGACATTGTGTGCAAGATCGGCTACGTCCAAGCCACATACATCAACCCCGACCTTTCCAACGTGCTATCCGAGGAGCAGAGCGCCAAACACAACATATCCAGCTTGGTGGTCAAGGACTCCGACGACATCATGTTCCTGAATATGCCGTCCTCAGAATTGAGCTACGACGGCATCGTGGGGGAGGTGAAGTTGTTGTACCAGCGCATCACGGGGTCCAGCGACGATTTCTTTGTGATTGATTTCGAGGATGACGATGACGAGTACGACCGCGCCTCGCAGAGGGACTCGGCCATTCTAGACGGCGAGCGCCCCGGCGAGCTGGCCATCGACGACTCCGACTACGACTCGCACCACGAGACGTTTGCCCACGATATGGAACTATGAATTTAATATGCCTGAGCAAGTTCTGGCCCTTCTCGGGCGAAGGTGCGGTCTGAGGAGTAGTCGGACCAGGGCTGCGTATGATTTGGGCCCACCTGTGAAGGCACTGGTAAAAGAGGGTAAGAAAGACCTGCAACCACAATGTGCCAAGAACCAAAACGATTAAATTATAAAATAATAAAAATAGATAATGGTTTTTTGGAACTATGCTTTCCGTGTTCCTTCAGCAGAGCCTCTACATACAGATCTTGTAGGGCAGACTTCCTCTCTTTATGTGAGTAAACCCCATCGTTCGATGCGGCGATATTGACTAGTTTTGTATTTTAAGACCAGTGCATAGTTTTCCATAAGGTGATGATGGTGGGATCGGAGAAATGCCACCCGGGCCGTGTGTTTCCTCTAAGTTTATCAAAGGAAATCAATTGTGATTGCGTTGTATGTGGATGATATCTCGATAGTTGATGATTCATGTGCCTGACGAGTCGTTCGATAGAATTTAGCATGAAAGACTTTGAATCGTCGAAAGTAGGGTTGAATTCGCGGTTGAGGTCTCAGCAAGTTCGAGTCTTGCTGATCGTATACACAACATGTGTGAGCCTGCTGGAGTGGTGGGAAAACGACAAGCAGACACCAGGAAAACACGAGGTGCGTAAAGAGCAGATTTTGAGCCAGGAAGGAAGCACAACAAGAGTTCGGTGATGTGACCGACTATTGAAGGATCGTTGGGAGACTCATGTTTGCAGCCAATCCGGCCAGACCTGACATTGCCCAGCAGGCCTCAAACATGTATTTGAAAGAACCCTGCAGAACATATGAAAGCAGCGCCCATGGCAGTGAGATGTTTGTTGCGGACTTCAATGAAGAGGGGTCGCTGAAGATCAAGGGTCAAGAAGAAGAGTGCTGAGCTGTGAGATGTGCGAACCTATTAATGACTGCTCTTGGTCCCGGGCTTGTGTGCAGACTCGGATATGGAGGATGCATAGTTGAAACATGGCGAGCGACATTCACACATTCCGGGGCACGCAGTGCAGCTGAAACAGCGGTAAAGGCAGGCATGTGATATCTGTGATGCAAGCTTACTTACGAGCTCTTTGTGGTAGACGCGGGAGCTTCTGGAAAAAATATAAAACGAGGGGTGCCCGCTCAGGTTTGAGCGGCATCGGATATGGTGCCATTCAGCAGAATTTCCTTAGAGATGGATTCAGGTAGGATTACACATGACCGAGATGATCCACCCGCTGCTAAAAGCATCTAGAAGCATAAGGAGACAAATGACAGCATTCCAGATGAAAAGCAAATGTGCTCAGCTTAACAAGAAGGATGTCGAAGTGTTTATGGATGCAGAACGGGCAACGAAGTAATGAGGATTTCACGCAGCCTATCAAATCGTGTACATGGACGAACCAATCTCATGGGGATCGAAATTGCAAAAGACTATTGCGTCATCGACAGTGAGGCGGAACGGCTTTTTGAGAAGTCGCGAAGCAGACTGGTTGCGAAAATTCATCAAGGAAAAAGGTGTTGAAACATGAGGAACCAGTACATCTCTGGTGTACTGCATGTTACATGCGACTGCAGGTAGCTGGGGCAGACGAAACAGTGATATGCAGGAACAGGCGGAGTGTGGACGACGTCCCGCGAAAAAAGGCAGGGTGGCGTCAAGAGAAGAGGCATCAGAATAAGAGACGACTCTGGGGCTAAGTATAGTTTGGATATTATAAGTTCCAGTCAATGCATTAGTAGACAATAAAGCTCAACAAAAGGACAGAAAAACGCTTTACAGACGTGGTGCGACAACCAGAATACATCTGAGCAAGTGGCTACTGCAAGTACCAAACCGGAGTGCACATGTTGAGATTAGTACTGCGTGGCCATTCAGTACAAGTGGGTACCATCAAGTTACCAGGAAGCTATGAGTCTGAAGATTAGAGTACTCTGAAGAAAGGCATGTGATAAGGTGGGTACTCATGTTACCAACGGTACTCATGTTACCAAAGGTGCTTTTGAATAATAAACCAAGAGATGGGACGCCGATAGACGCCAAAAGGGTGATTGTGATTAAATATCACGGCTTAAAGCAAGTTTGTGGTCTTAGAAACTTCCCGAAGGAAGGTGTTGACCATCAAAAAACATTTTAGTCGAAATGTGCGAGAGTTTCGGGCACGGCCAAAGCAGTGAAAGGGATTGAAAGAAGGGACTGAAACGGCTGCTCGGAAGAATCGCGTGTATTACAAGATCATGGAGAGAAATGCTTATGATTGCATGGATTGATGATGAATCGGTAATTGGTCCTGATTAGTTGATGAATAGTGGTCCTGATGAGTTGATGAATAGTGGTCCTGATCACTTGATGAATAGTGGTCCTGATCACTTGATGAATAGTCGCCTGATGGGTTGATGAATAGTGGTCCTGATCAGTTGAATGGGGAGTGCTGCTAAAGCACTTAGCTTCAAACTTGGGAACAAAGAAGTTTTTGGGATGAATTGAGAAATTGATGTCTAGGCAATGGATTGAATGTCGAGGACCATTTTACAAACCATGGAATGCGCCGGCATTTATGGACGTTGTGGAACTACAACCCAAGAAAACCAACGAGCGACTTCAGTAGTCGACCCGAGTGCAATTAGAGTATGCGAAAGTAGACCCGATCAGGTGGAGTTTGATCAGGTGGACTTCACTGGAACAGAAAGCATGACCATCAAGCCGCAAAAGGTGCTAGAGGTAAAGCCAAGGTATGCGGCGGGGCTCGTAACGGATCCCACTGCGGGGGTCGGTTCCGGTATAGAGCGCAAGGTGTTTTGGCGAATGCTGCTCGTGAAGCAAAAGGCAGGCTATGCAGCCAGTGAGTCAATAATAGTCTCGAGTTTCTCTGAACATAATCACTCAGTAATATCACTTGCACTACAGTCGTCATCATAACATGTAGCGTAGGCCACCTGTATACAAGCGTAGGGTGTTGTTCGCACTTCCAGGCACGTGGACAGTAGCGAAGGTTAGGGCTCGCGCCCTAAGGGCGCGGTGGGCGGCCGCGGCGCGAAAATTTATCGCCTTTCTGGCCCCGTTCTTCTTCTTCACTGAGCAGTATACTGACGAAGAAGTCCATAATGTCTGACATCGAAGAACAACAAGTCGTCGAAGAGGTTGCCGTCGAGCAACAAGAAGCCTCCATCTCCATCGAGGATGCCTTGAAGGTGGTGTTGAGAACCTCGTTGGTGCACGACGGTTTGGCCAGAGGCTTGAGAGAGGCCTCCAAGGCTCTTTCCAGAAAGGAAGCCCAGTTGTGTGTCTTGTGTGACTCTGTGACCGAGGACTCCATCACCAAGTTGGTGGAGGGCTTGTGTAACGAGGGTGACGAGAAGATCCCCTTGATCAAGGTCTCTGACGCCAAGTTGTTGGGAGAGTGGGCCGGCTTGTGCCAATTGGACAGAGAAGGTAACGCCAGAAAGGTGGTTGGCGCCTCTTGTATTGTTGTCAAGAACTGGGGTGCCGACTCGGAAGAGAGAAACATCTTGTTGGAGCACTTCTCTCAGCAATAAGCGATGTGCTGCATGCCTGCCGTGCGTTTGGAATGCTGCCATTTGCGTTGACTCCCACTAGTGCTTGTATAATAATCTGAACAGTATTTCCTCGGATGTAGGGATCCCGGTCGGATGTGCGCCCGTTTAGTTGTAGATGTTGGGGTGGCTGTCCAGTGAGATGGTCGGCTGGTGTAGTTCAAGTGATGCGTTTTAGCGATGCCGTTTAGGGCGTTTAGCGCCGTCTAGCGATGCCTTTTAGCGATGCCTTTTAGCGATGCCTTTTAGCGATGCCTTTTAGCGATGCCTTTTAGCGATGCCTTTTAGCGATGCCTTTTAGCGATGCCTTTTAGCGATGCCTTTTAGCGATGCCTTTTAGCGATGCCTTTTAGCGATGCCTTTTAGCGATGCCTTTTAGCGATGCCTTTTAGCGATGCCTTTTAGCGATGCCTTTTAGCGATGCCTTTTAGCGATGCCTTTTAGCGATGCCTTTTAGCGATGCCTTTTAGCGATGCCTTTTAGCGATGCCTTTTAGCGATGCCTTTTAGCGATGCCTTTTAGCGATGCCTTTTAGCGATGCCTTTTAGCGATGCCTTTTAGCGATGCCTTTTAGCGATGCCTTTTAGCGATGCCTTTTAGCGATGCCTTTTAGCGATGCCTTTTAGCGATGCCTTTTAGCGATGCCTTTTAGCGATGCCTTTTAGCGATGCCTTTTAGCGATGCCTTTTAGCGATGCCTTTTAGCGATGCCTTTTAGCGATGCCTTTTAGCGATGCCTTTTAGCGATGCCTTTTAGCGATGCCTTTTAGCGATGCCTTTTAGCGATGCCTTTTAGCGATGCCTTTTAGCGATGCCTTTTAGCGATGCCTTTTAGCGATGCCTTTTAGCGATGCCTTTTAGCGATGCCTTTTAGCGATGCCTTTTAGCGATGCCTTTCAGCGATGGCCTGTTTAAGACCATGCCTGGACACCAGTGCACCGGAAGGACTCCGTGGGAGGTGCGGGTGTCTTGGCAGATGCGCGCATCCCACACTAACAACACCTCCTATGCCGTCGATGGACCAATACACCAGGCGAGAGGCCCGAATCAGAGGCTCTGGGTATGTAGTGAAGACCCCCAGTCTATGCAGGACTCATAACTAACCTCAGCGTACGGCCCATTGAGGTCGAAGAGCTCAGTATCCAGTCTCCTGAGGGCTCTCGGCCGCGCCCTCGGATGCTTGATGTCAAGCGTGAAGCAGAGTCTCTCAATCTCCAGCAGGAACCGCAGAATGGATTTTTTTCAGAAGGCTCTGTGCAGAAAGAGCCTGTCCAGAAAGAGCCTGTCCAGACAGACGCTGTTCAGAGAGGACAATCTTCTGGAGTGGCGGATTCTCGGTCCTCGGCAAAGGAGTCCCTGGTCCCAATCGTCAAGAACACGACCGAAATCCGGCGAACCAAGCCATTAGCCAAGGGGCAGTCTGCGCATTCCAGAAGTGGTGTCGGAGATAAGCGCAAGTTGACCTTTAGCTCCGATGACGACGACGACGACGACTTCAAGCCTATAAAGTATGAAAGTCACTCGCCAGGCCCTGAAAGCATAGCTGACGAATTCGATTCAAAGATCCAAGGCGGAGCTGCAACTGCAGCGAATGGGTCCGTGCACAAGCCGTTCGAGGCATTCGTGAACCTGCCATTCGATGCATCCGTGAATCTGGAGTTAGATCCATCCGTGAATCTGCAATTGGATCCATCTCTGAACCTGCATCTCGATACATCCGTGAACCAGCAATTGGATCCTATGGTATCTAATACGCTCGGGGAATCGCCTCTGAATCAAGTGCCAGTCAAAAGAAAAAGAGGCCGGCCCAGAAAAGGGGAGGTGGAGAAAAAGGTGGGTGTGGTGACCCGAAGATCCAAAAGAGTGGTGGAGAACCCTGCGCTTCAGAAACGCCACGCGGAGGAGGCCCCCCGAGGAAGCCACCCCAAGCCGTTCAGCTCCATGGCACTTCTTCTCGCACATCGGGCCAAGGCAGACCCCGTTCGCGGCGCTCGGCCGTTGGGACTGAACTCCAAGGGCAAGAAAAGGCCCCTAACCATAGACACCGAGCGGCTCCACAGCACCAGCACGCGGGACCGGCGGTTCAACCTCACCACGCTCGATGTGTTGAAGCATTTCGTGGAGGAGCATTCGCCGCGGCCATCGGCCAATGATGTGATCAGCGAGAATGTCGTGTTGACTGAGTTCAAGTCTCACCTCAAGTTCTACCTTGACCACTTGGCGGACTTGCACTCCAGTGTGGCTGACATCTCACACGACTTGTCCAATGTGCAGAAGAAGAAGAACGAGGTCCGGCGAAGCATCTTACAGCTTCAAAAAAAACACTCGCTGGTGGGCGCAGAGCTTTCGGTGGAACGCCGGAAGTACTACCACATGAAGGAAACGCACCAAGAGTTCATGCTGATGGTCGGCGCCATCGGGGATCTCAAAGCAGCTCTCTGCGCCGAGTCGCCGCCTCTTGATTTGAGTGCTAGCGTGATGCTGTCGCTATCGCAAATCCAAAGGGTATTGAATGCTGACCATGGCATGCCTGCACAGTTGGTTTCGGTGGTGGAGAGTCTCAAGGAAGCCCTACGTCCTTCGGGGCCCGGATCCACCTAGCCTCGTGGTGCTTTCCCCCAATTTCTTCATTTCTGGCTCGTATAGACACTTGGCATCAAGTGCCCTTCAAGAGCCAGAGGTATCTTCGAGAAATGGTCACATGCAAGGCCTGCTCTCAAGCATTTAATCTGCGCTCTGACATGCCAGACCTGCCCGCTAGGGAGATCCAGCGAGTGATGGAGTGATTGACCAAGCGGGCTTGAATGAAATGCATAAACGAGGTACCATCAGCTCATTGCCGGGGTGGATGGGCAATTTCCAAAGAGTGGTGAGTCTGAAAAGCTCCGCTTGGCACTTTCTACGAAGCCAGAACATTCGGCTGGTCCGACTGTATGAGCCGCATAGAGCTCGCAAAAACCAGTGGCACGCCAGGCGGGATGGGTGCATCTGCATGGTTGGTCATTTGATCAAAAACCCCAGAGATTCAGTTTCCGATCTCCATCACATACCTGAGCACCACTGCACTATCTACCAAGTAGATTATTATGCTCACCAGGTTCGAATCCCAGCACCATTGTTTGGGCAAGGCGAGAATGGACCCCAAAATGCTCTCAAGCCCGCGGCAGTCATGGCCAGTGTGAAGGTTGTCGGACAGCCAAAACCGAACGTCTAGATTATTGTGACATTAACGCGTGGCGCAACGAAAGCCGCCGAGTACCGTGCCGATGATACTGTCCCATTCTAGCCATACTGCGGGGCCCTGCCAAGTCGAAACACGTTTTGAACAGTCTTTGAGACGATGAGTTGGTCTTCAGTCAGTGGCCAATGCTCCATGGCTTATAGAACGGTGGTTTATATGGTCAATTAGAGGTACTGACCGAGCGAGGTGGGTACTATTGACCAAGCGGTGTTGGGAGGATTGTCACCCGGCACTCTCAGTTTGTGGTCATCGAAGTGTTGGTGATAGGACTTGAATAAGGGTTTTCTGCTGCAGTGGCTTGTTGGTCTAAATCACGTGCCCCCACATGGAGCTCGACGATGATTCAGACCAAGCTCACTTTGAAGTTTGGGTGTACTCTACCAGGAGCCTTTCATTTAGCCCCCATTTTTGGTCCGCCACGGTCTTGAGTCACTAAAGAAGTGGCCATCTATAGCCCAAACAGAAAGACCACAGCAACAGCGCAGTCAAAACAGGACACAGTCGATGTAAGTGAAAGTAGACCTTGTGGCACGGTCTGTGATCTTCTCGGTCCCAGCGCACGGGAAGTACCCCAAAGTTACCATCCCTCCTCGCTGAAAGCTGCCACCAGCAGAGCTTTGGCCCGAGCATATTTCAAAAAGTTTGGCAAAGAAGGTCCAAAGGAAAATATGTCTTGAAACTCAACAAGTCTCTACACGGTTTGAAGCAAGCTCCTTTCGTGTGGAACGAAGCGATAAATGAAACCATTGGAAAGGTTTCAATCGAGCAAAAACTGGAATTCAGTTACTGCAAAAGGAATGAATCCTCAATGTTTTCATCGCACTTTATGTTGACGATTTACTTGTTCTTGGGAACAAACTTGAGGATGTGTCTAGAACCAAGGGAATGTTGAGCAGGACCTTCGAAATGAAGGATTAGGAAAAGCTAAAACATTTTCAGGAACGCATCGACGTGGGGGTTATACAAAAGTACACCCACAGAGTACATGAACAACTATTGAATTACTCAATGATTTCAGACCGAGGATAGGCCTACCTGCTGAACCAAAAGAGGGGAACAGCACCAATGGTGAAGATGAAGAACCTTGTGCTAATCTCGAACACAGGTTTGTCATTGGAAAATTGCTCTTCGCAGAAATGCTGTCCGCTTTGATATAAGGTATATTGTTCTGAGTCTATCAAGGCATCTCAATGGCTCAAGGATCAAACATTTGAAAAAAGGGCCTTCGTTATCTAAATCAACTCCATCGATGGGACTTTATGAGTCACAGTCAAATTGCCAATTATTGTCCATTCAGATGCCAGCTATGCATCCCGTCTAAGAGATAGCCTTTCTGTCACCGGATACCCAATACTCCTAGGAGCTTCACCGTGGGGGGAAGCCGCAATCTATTAGCGCAACCTTGACGCCGAGCTAATTGCGCTCCACCCAACGACTCTCGAAGCTATATGGGTTAAAAACCTATTGTTGGAGATAAATCTGGAAACGACGATTCAATCCTATGGTGACAACAAAGGTGTGATCCTGACAGCTGCAACCAACAGGAAATGTGAAGGTTCCAAGCACATAATGGTGAAGGCGCATTTCTTGCAGCAACATGCCAAACCAATGCCCGAACTCGACTTCATTCTCTTTTCAAGCTCCATGGAACCAGGGCGGGACTGCATATAGAGCACGGGCCACTGCCTTCGAGTAGCCAGGCAGATTGAATACCGTTCAAATTCGGAAAACCGCAACGTTGCCCGGGCAGACGGTCGGAACCGGGCACCCGTCTTTTCATGCGGGCCGTCACTTCCGCTGTAACCGCACATCGCAGGTGCATCAATGGGTAGCCGGCTGCCTATGGAGGATCAGACACTTCTGCATTATTTCAAGAACAGGCCCCATCAGCTAGAATTTTAGGGCCCCAGCTAGAATTTTAGGGCCCCAGCTAGAATTTTAGGGCCCCAGCTAGACTTTTATTTTCACTTGCAAATTTCTCAAATGGTATGTTCGTATTTCTGACCATTTATGACGTGCACTTTCAAAATAACAGAGCCGGGACCGAAATGAACAATCAACCAAGTATAATTAGGAGGATGAAAAATTCCGGGGAATTAAGAATATCCAGTAGATTACAAATTTTTCTTATTGTACTTAAAATGATATATGTTACACTCTACAGTAACGTCGAGTGCTTAGAGAAATGCGTCCCCTAAAACGGGGGTCGTTCGGAGCCGATAGGGGACTGCTGGTACCTTATTTCACCAATCGGGCTAGTCTTGCCGGAGACGTCGGCCTTGAGGGTGCATCCGGGAAGTAACCGCACACTTTAGATGACAATCTAACAATCTAGGTTTATTTCAGACGGGTCTAAAGGTGAAACACTTTATTCTTGGTGAATATTATCCAGGAGACCTGCCCATTGAATAGACCCTGGGCCAGTGGCCGCAAACTGTCAAAGCGTTAACGGTACATTCCAAACCCAGGTCCATGCAAATCAAACCAATTCAAGGACGCCGTGTGCTGGGATCAAATAGTGAGGCTGTATTGAGTATCCGATATTAATGGGTTCAGTCACTTCCTTCAAGACGATTTACTATTTAATGGCCCGAAAGAGGGGATGTAAGGGTACATTGAATAGGACTGGCCAAGGCCGGTCAAGCCTCTAGCACCTTGTTAATTCCCAATCGGACTAGCCTTGATGAAAGGTGCATCGGAACCCCGTGGGAATCGGAACCCCGTGGGCATCGGAACCCCGGAGCACCTGCAACCAGCGCTTGCCTGGCCCTTGAAGATAAGCTGCCGGAATGGACAGCCTCTCTTCATGCGTACTTGTGTTTTCATGGGTAGCGCACTACCCAGTGGGCCCGTCATACGCTACACATCAAAGGAATAAATTCTACCATTTGTAAATACACCATGAGGCCTCGCAACAGAGCGTGCAAATGAACAAAGATTCTAAGTTCGAAGCCAGTTGCGCCGAAGATTCCTTAGTCTCGCGTGCTGCTATAAAGCACACTCATGCGCCACACCGTTAAATAAAGACTTGATTAATGGAACGCAACTCACCTCTCAGGCACCGCCTCACAGACACCGTCTTCACGCACTCTGCTCACAGACACCGTCTTCACGCACTCTGCTCACATCACCAGGCCCCACTAGCAACCCGGAGCCGGGCACACCGCGCGCTTCAGACAGGCCACTCACACCGTCAGTCGGCTAGTCGTCACCCACCAAAGCCATGATCATTCTGTACAAGTAGAAGAAAAACATCAACAAGTGGAAGCCCAACTTGACGAAGCTTTCCTTCTTGTGCTTGGACAAGGTGCGGAATATCTCGGTGGCATCCAACAAGTGGTTTTTCTGGATGAACTTGTTGATGTTGAAGGCCAACAACGGCAAGTTCAACAAGAACACAAGCCAGAAGCCGTTGACCAAGAAGAGGACAGTCAAGAGCCCGTGCAAGGCGGCCTCGGGGATGAACCAGGGGTTCAACTTGTGGCACAACTCGATGGGGTTGATGTAATCACTCTCCAAGTCGGAGTACATGATAGTGAAGAACACCTGACTGAATAGATTAACCGCATTGACGACCACGGCGAAAATGAACAACCTGATGTTAGCACGTGCTCGGCGCGGCGAATCCCGGTGCTGGGCCGGGGCCGTATACATACCAACTTTCCACGGACATTGTGAATACGACTATGAAGAGATCAGTTCGAGCGCGATGGAAGCAACTTCGCCGCGGGTGCACGGGGGTGGGCGCCGCGCTCGCACTGCACCGCGCCTGAGCCGGCCTCGCTGCCTCGCTGCCTCGCTGCCTCGCTGCCTCGCTGCACTGTCCCTCGTCGTAGCATTGACAATCCATCAACGCTCCTTCGAAACCCACGCGGCCGCCGGACACTCGCAAATGCTCGGGAATTCGTATTTCCCGTACCGGATCAACTCCGTCCATTCTCCATCCTCGTACACTCTGCGCATCACACTGAGCGGATGCTCCATATCCTTCAGGTCGTACACTACGCCCTGAGTCCAGTTGCCGAGGCGAATTATCCGCCCAAATACCCCGTCCTGGTCAAGCTCAAACACATTGTTGACAATGCCAGAGTTGTCCGGCTCGTGGTGGCCATTGTAGCCCTCTCGCACCTCGCTGTGTGGCGTGGTGTGGTTGGGATTCAACGACCTCCATATCTCAACATACTCAGTGGGTTGGCCTGTCTCGGGGTTCACCATCTTACCAGTCTCCTTGCGGTCCTCACTGCCCTCCATTGGCCAGAACGCTCCTATATCTGGAGGGCTCTTGCACTCGTGCAACGGCCGCTTCTCCGTGATTGATTGGAGGATCTCTGCCAGATTGATGCAGTGGTTGAAGCGGATGCGGTTTGTCCCGGGCAACTCCTCCTCCTCCCCGACAATAACCCATTGGAACACCTGCTCAAACGGCTCGATACTCTCTGGCAGAGAAATGTATGGGTACTGGTGCTTGTACACCCGCACATCCACGAAGCGGGCTTCGTTGCTGGTGAACACGAGCGTGCTGGTGAGCTCTTGCGCCTCTTCAGGCACCCACTGGAGACTCACTCGTGTGGATAAAACCATAATCGACGAGGTTCGTGTGGACTGGGCGTGTGTGCTTCTCCACGAGTCAACTGTGTGCGCGAACCCGGTCCGCTTTAAGCGCGCTCCGAAGCCGCTCGGATTCCGCTCGATTCCGCTCCAATTCCGCCCGCGTTCCGCTCCTGCATCCCGCGCAGCAGCCGTCTAATTTGCACCCGCTGTTCCACCAGCACCCGCGTGCCGTCCAACTCCTTGAGGTTGGTGAAGAACTCTAACATGAGGCTTTCATAGCTGATGCGGTCTTGGACGTGTTTTTTCTTTCCCTCCTGAACCAAGCTCGAGAAGAACGCGCGATCGCGGTCCTGCCAGTCTTCCTTACTTCTAGTCACCGCCTTGTAGTGAATGGAAAAGTTCTCGATGTCATCAAGCGCTCGGATGGGAATCGGACTTTCTGTGACGTTTTCCGTGGTACCCAGGTGATGTTCAAGCTCATCGGGGCTGAAGACATATGGGTAGAACCGGAAGTTTAGTGCGTTCAACCTGGCATCAAGCACCACCAAACTCTTTCTGGACTTCTGAAGACTCGTAATCAAATTCTCCATGCTAGACATGTTGTTGCTCAAAATGAAGAGCTTGCGGAGCCGCGTGAGTGACGCCAACCCACTCAAGCTCTCAAATCGGTTGAAATTAAGGTTCAACTCTCGAACATTTGGGAACATGTCTCCAAATTGGGACGGAAGGGTCGAGAGGCCCACTGCAGAAAGGTTTAGGACGTTTAGGTTAAACAACGACCAATGGAGATGATTGCGGAAAACGCTGTCCACTGGAGTAACCCCCGAGAAGTCCATGGTCATCACGTCTCTTGCGCCCTCAAAAATCGTACTCACCACTTCGGAGTTCATTTGGCATTTGGCGGAAATTTCCTGCAAGAAGCGGAGCTTTTTGAGCCCATGTACCGTCGCTAGCCTGTTTCCGTCAATGCGAAGAACCCGCAAAAAGGGGAATTCTTCAACCTCAAGAGTGCTCAACGCATTGAACTTGAGGCAGAGCTTTTTAAGCTTGGTATGGCGCTTCTGGCACAAGAGCTTGCTCAATCTGTTTTCGTTGACATTCAAAATCCGTAGTTTCGGAGCATGTTCAATTCCCTGGATGCATGTGAGGAGGTTCTCGGCCAAGTTGAGTTCCTGGAGATTGGCAAAGTTGTACTGTGCAAGGTCCAACTTGCCTTGGATGTTATTCCGGCTAATGTTAAGGGAAATAAGCGACCTCAACGGTTTGAGATCGTCGATGCTCCGAATCGAATTTCCCATGATGTTTAATTGCGTCAAGTTATAGCTGGCACTCAACCCCGAAAGCGTCTCCAAGCGGTTGAATGAAGCATTCAAGATTTGTAAGTCGCGGAGCTTTCGAAACGAGGCTCTGCTATCTAACATGTTTCCTGAAACGTCCAATTCCGACACGCAGGTGGGCAACCCATCGATAAAAGCCAATTTGTTTTGAGAAAGGTTGACGCTTTGCAACGACGGAAGGTAATAGTCTAAACTCTCCAAATGAGTGATATTCTTGCCGGCCAAAACAATGGTGTGGATTTTATCCCACACGGCTTCATCGGTGGCTCCGGTGATCAACGAAACAATGTCTTTATTTGACTGAGAAAACGTGTCATTTGTCAAAGCAGATACGGCAGTCACATCGAACTGCTTGGAGCGGCTTGAGACATCCACACTGGACTCGGGAAGCTGGAACGAAACCTCCAAGTTCTGTTCTGGTCTTTTTCTCATCAGAGGCCGCTTCAAGATGCTCAGGTCACCGTTCGGATAGGGCCCGTTCGCGGCTCGCTCAAGAGGTTCGAGTGAGGTCGCCAAATCTTCGATGGAATCGAGACTTCCTCGAAATGAATTCTCTTTGTCATTAGACACCCACTTGTGCTCTCTTGGATCAAGAATCATATTGCCATACTGGTCTGGGTATTCGCCCGGCTTGACGAGTCCCTTTACCACAGAGTTGCGGCGAATATTGACGGCGCTAGAGAGACGTAGCTGAGAAGGCCGCTTCCACCTGATGAAATTACTGCTCGTCCTTCTCTCCTCCTCTTTTGGGTGCTTTCTTACCGACAGCATGGAGTTGCCCAAATAGGGAGCCACCTCGGAATCCTCAGTTTCTTTCAGCATGTCCTGATGCGTCCTTCCACTCTCTTCGTCCGACAGCTCACTCGTATACTCGGAATTCAAATCAGACGCCTTGTCAAAAGTATAAGAGTTGTAGTGTGTGGCATGAGAGCCAGCTCTGGGGAGCTCATGGCGCGAAGAAGTTTTGTCGTCGACGGTGTATTCATCGACGGAATACTCGTAGCCATGAGTGCCCTTCGCAGGCGACCGCGGGTCCAAGTCAGACTCGGAGTCTATAGTCATGTGAGGGCTGCTTGAGGATGAAGTAAAGCTGCGGATTCTATTCGGTTTGGGAGTGGATGTAGCGGTATTTTGATTGTGGATGAGCAGTAATGAAGGCTGGTGTAGCGATTCAGCAGATGTTCTTTCGGGATGATGGTTGGTGGCATGCCCCTTTTTCTGGAGATGGGCGAAGATGTTGTCAGCGTTTTTCATGAAATCCTTGTCAGTGTAGTCCTTCGATTTGGTGAAGTCGCTGATGCGGAGCTCGAACTTTGGGAGCAGCGACGGCGCTTTCGAGTTTCTCTGCACACTATTAGCGTTGGACCTGACTTTTTCCACAAACTGGCTCAACACAGATTTGGTGAAAGTGTCATAGGCGTTGCCGAAAAGCTTCAACGGCAGCCCAACAACAGGGTAGTCATCGGGCTGGTCCTTCACTTGCTCTAGCATGTTCTCCAACTGCACGATCTGCAGCTCGGTGAGGTGGGTTTCCGAATCCTTGGAGGCGATTGGCGTCGAGATTGTGGACACCAGCGTGAAGCCCGAAACGCCAGCTTTGGGGCCATGGGTGGCCTTGCTGTCATCCTTTGACTGGTCGAAATAAGATTGGAAGATATTATGAAGCGGGGGGTCCAGAGCTATCTTGGACTGGTAGCCCTCCCTGACCTTTCTCCACATGGGCGTGGCATGGGCGCCGTTATCAGCCGCGTTGGCATTATGCACAAAAGTGTTTGAGTTGGAGGTCAAGAAGTTCAATGGCATGTCCTTGCTTTTAGAGGTGGCCGTCTGGGAGGCTTCATCCCAGGGTGTTTCGAGCACCGATGGCATCCAATGAGGAGTCTCGTTATCAGCAGAGCAGGCCTTGTTACGCAAAGTGGAGGTTCTGATGGCATTATCCGAGAGCTCATCAAGAACCGACTCTAGCGCATTTTCCGCGGATGTTTCATGGAACAGCGTCCCGATTTGAGTCTTGGTCTGTGCATTTGGGTGCAGTTTGTGCTTGAAGGTGTTGGGTACTGATAATCCATTAACACTGGACACTTCATCCTTGAACCCGGTGTTTGGCTTGTATCGGAGCATTTTCTTGTATTTGTTGTTGTTGTTGATATTGTTGGTGAGACCCTGGGCATTCTGGTCTGGGTTCCCTTCAATGTTGTTGGAGAAGTTGTTGGGGTTGGAGTTGGGGTTGGAGTTGGAGTTGTTGTAGCTGTTGTTGTTGCTGTTATTGGAGTTTGAGTTGTTGTAGCTGTTGATGTTGCTGTTATTGGAGTTGTTGTTGCTGTTATTGGAGTTGTTGTTGCTGTTATTGCTGCTGTTATTGGAGTTCTTGCTGCTGTTGTTGGCGTCGTCGGAGTTGTTGAGGGTGCTGAACTTGGTCTTCATATTGTTGGAGTTGTTCTTCAGAGTCTTGGACTCGTTGTTGCTGTGGCCGTTGCTGGGGCTGCTGCTGTGGTAGGTGACCTGCCCAGCCTGGGGCAGCACATCTTCCACAAACCCTGTGCTGCGGCGAGAATTGGCCAGGCCCACGACCTCCAGGATCCGGGTCTCTTCTAGAAACTGGAGCACTCTGGCTGAGGTGGACGCCGCCAGATCAGGGGGGTTGGTCATAAAGAAGAATGTTTGTTTACCTTTACGTGTGCAGGCGCGCAGCCATCACCACAAACCTGGAGAAGCCTGCGAAGCTCGCGCACGTGCACGCCTGCCGGGTGATCTACCGCCTAGTGTTGAGGCGTGTGCTAGACCTTGTTCTGAACCCTGGTGAGAACCGGCCCATTCTGTGATGTTCTGGTCTGTTCTGGTCATAACATGGTCATAGCCTGGTCAATCCAGTCATTCAGTCATTCAGTCATCCAGTCATTCAGTCATTCGGTCATTCAGTCATTCAGTCATTCAGTCATTCAGTCATTCAGTCATGACCCTCGGAAATGGTAGATAATCTCGGAAATTGTTCAAATGTTCAAAGTACACTCTTATAGGTCGAATTGCTAGAGGAATCGAAAATGTCGGAAGGAACGAGAGTCGTCCAATCCATAAATGGATAATTACACGAGTCAAAAGATTCGGCGGGACTGTGAAAAACCTGCCCAATAGGAAAGAGCAAATATCTTTGATTGGTGGCGGCTACAGAAATCCAGGAACCAAGAGATAGAGAGGTATACAATGTTTCTAATGCGGGCCGAACAAGTGGAATCCACACCCAAAGCCGGTATACAGGGGTGATGCCAAGTCGGCATTGCTCTTGTAATACGATGGTGATGACGAGAAAATGATAGGAAACGATGCAAATCCGGTGCAATCACGGGGTGATCATCCTAGCGCTTCTAGTACCGATTATAGTCCATTACAGTCCTAGGTGAAGGGTCCGAAGGTTGACCCTAAGTTAGTGACACTGACATGACACAAGAAGTCACAATAGATGTTAGACCCACTTTCCATGAATCCATAATTACCCGGCATGCGGCTACATGGGGAATCCGTCGAAACCTACCTGGAGAGAGGCGTGTCCATTCCTGACCGCCTATCTCCGGCCTATCTCCGGGACTAAGAAGAGGTGGCACCAGGTGCAACGCCCTGGTGTTCTCAAATGCACGACCAAGCCGTCAGATGCCACTGGACCTAACGATGAGCCAGATTGGGACTTGTTTGTGACGGTGAAGCTGTTTGCTGTGCCTCTCATCCGCATGGAGAAAATGAACCCCAACCGCCTGTCGCACCTCCGCACGTCGTTCCCCGTCATATTGAAGGGCGCCACACCAACATTGTCTTCAGTTGGTGATCTTGTCGCTGTTCGAGTTCGCCGTGCAAGATTGTCCGGCCGTCATTGTATTGGCATGCCTCACGCTTATCTTGGCCATCGGAATCATGGTCTATTCCTTGTGGAATACCCACTTGCATGGCAAAAGCTCGCTGCAGCGGTTCAGCAACCCGGCCGCCCTCTTTTATGATGAGACCCGCGTCTCGCTCAAGTTTGGCTCCTGCTACACCATGTTCAATGCCCAGAAGTATTGGTTTGATGGTGTATGGCTTGGTCAAGGCCATTCTCGTCAGCTTGTGCCAGGGCTCTGGCAAGGTCTCGTCCCTCGTGGTCTCTTTGCTCGACTTGGCTTACATGATATTCTTCTTCATTCATAGCCCATACAGGGCGTGTCCCAACGCCCCACTTCGACCAAAGGTGGTGCCATCCGCCGGCTGAAAGTGGTGCAATGCCTCCACCTCAGGCCCGGGCCAGTTTTCACCTATAAAAGTCTAGTGATCCCCCATGTTTTAGGGATCATCAACGATACGCCATCAAGGGCAATGCTAAAAACCACAAGGATTCGATTGCCATGCAAAAAGTGTCGGTGGTGGAATCGAAGACATTTCATCGCTACACCACCCGGCGAAAGCAAGGTGGCTCTCAGAGCGCCTCGGATAATGCAAATGGCAAGGCCAAGTCTGCGGGAACCAGCATCCGGCGTTACAACGAGCAGGCCTTGATCAAAGAGGTCAGGGAGCTTCTCACCTCGTGGAAGCGCCACATCGACGGAGCTGAGCATATTTTCATCCGAGCCAACGGCATAGGCAACCGGAAGATTTTGGTGGGCTATGAAGGCTCGCCGCTAAAGCTGGCGGACCCGCGCATCCGAGGACTTGACGTTAAACAACTACAAAAGAACTCAACACTGTGGCTCTTTACCCGTTCAAGAACCTTACCCTGGTCTCAGGCTTCACCTTACTAGTGATGATCTCTATAGACTCATTCATCATTTAGTCCAGAGGAGCATGCGTCAAACGTGAGGATTTGTTGGTGTCAAGACAAGAATTCCGTTTGAGGTCTTGTTAGGTTCATGAACCCGAAACTTGCTGAATACAGACGTTTCCATCAAGCTCACCATGAAAGCGGGTTTGCATCCTGATGAATAAACATTATAGTTGAGACTGAAATGGAAAACCTCAACAAAGAAATGAAACACCTGGAGCACAGGTTGCAACATGAGCCATACCTTCACTCAAGAATGCCCTTCGCAACCGATCTTGCTTGGTATATGCTACTATCTTGGAAGACCCAAGTCACCCGATAGGTTCCCTCAGAGAACAAACAACCGGATAAAAGCATGTTCTTGGAATCTCCGGTACACCCCATGTAATTAAGTGATGAGATTAAGTGATCATAAATTACTATTTATTATATTAAGTGAATAAGAAATTGGGTATTTCACTTTAACACTATTCATTTACGAATTTGTATGAGACCGTTAGATCCAACATGGGTAGCGCACTACCCAGGGATACACAATTGACCTGCGGCGTGTGGTTGCAAGGGAAAACCTTCGATGACTACGTCGATAGAGGCGTGTCCAACTCCGACCGCCCATTTTCGTTAGAACGTCGTGGCTGCCTCAAACGCAGTCTCCGCAGATACCCTTTCCGAGTCACACCAACCTCGTCAGGATCTCCCAACGGCACCAGCTACCCGGCTGGCTGTCACTCTTCCGTATAAGGATTGCCAGCCAGCTAAAGGCGGCTGGTTTGCTCCTTTAAACAACCGAAGCCAGTGCCATCGGGCTGGACAGTTCTATATAAGAACCGATGATCCCACTTGTTTTAGGGATCATCAACGAATACATCATCTCTTGAGTACTTGACGTGAAAACAACCACAAAAGAATATAACATAGACGTGTAATTAAGCATCTTATTTAAAGATTTTTTTAGCAAGATTTTGGGTCTATAATGTTTTGCAGTAGATATATCACTATTAAGCAAAAACAGGTTTATAGTAGAATATATCAGCACTATGTTAAATTAAATATTATCTATTTTTATTTTAGTTTTTTGTTTTTCATTTGTTTTCACTTTCTTTCTCCTCATGCACCTTCATCTCAGCAAACATGCTTCTTTCCAAAGACCCAACCGCCCATCTTTTGAGCCTGTGAATGTGGATTGCTCTGAGCCTGTGAATTTGCCCTGAGCCTGTGAATTTGCCCTGAGCCTGTGAATATCCCTGGGGTGTCGGTACAACGAAAGAATAGACCATGAAGTGTGACGCAATTACTATGGCTATAAGCTGAAACTATTCGTGACGTCAAAAGTGTCTGTGGAGTAGTAGTGGGACTGGACTCATATCAAAGGCATTTAGTGGGATGAAACAAGGTTGAATGGACAATCAAATATTCAAAATTGGCGCAGTGAGTTGCGAAGTTCCAAAAACGGTATGTATGAACCACTGCATTATACAAGCCCTCGGTTAGTCGAAGTTGGCTTTGCCAAAGGGAGCGACTAGCACGCAGGCCATCAGCACCAGCCCGGCCGCAACGGAACAGGCCAGAAGCCTAGGTGTTTTTGGAATGCCAGGTACTCCTCTTTGCGAATGCTCAAAATTTAAACAGTTTCACATGGTAAAATTATAGTGGAGACAAATGTTTCAAAAGGAGAAACGAGACAATGTTGCATGATTGAAAGTAGGTATCGTTGGAAAATTTTGTTTAAATTGGTTAATAACATTTGGTGTAAGGAAGTTCTTCAGGCAAACTGGTAGTTAGTACATTTGTTTTCAGATCAGATATTTGGAATCAATAAGCTCAACCAAAGCAGACTGGTGATATTCCACAACTTCTTTGACTCTTCACCATGGCATAAAGCTCCATACAAGGAATGTCCAAGGATTCTCCAACTGTGGCACACTCTTGGCCAGCTTTCCATTATGGCCCCGGATTATTCCCCTTGTTTTATTCAACGAGTACACCATCTTTCGCATAGCACTGATGCACATAATAGGATCATATAGTGGAGGCGGGGCGTATGCTGACCGAGTTGTGAGGGTCAGCTGAGTATTGAAGAAAATTAGCCAAGGAGTCAGCACAACCTGCGCTGCATAGCCATGTGGAGAGCGTAAAAAGCTCTGCCTTGAACCGCACCTCGATACATTTGGACACCTCGATACATCTGGACACCTCGATACATCTGGACACCTCAATACATTTGGACACCTCGATACATCTGGACACCTCGATACATTTGGACACCTCGATACATTTGGACACCTCGATACATTTGGACACCTCGATACATTTGGAACTGTTCAATGGCACTATTTTCCCTGGTTCGCTTTATACGAATTGATATCTTGCTTAGAAATGCGGGCCCATCCGAGCATTTCAATTTGCGGCACAGTGTAATGGGAGTCTCCGGACTCTTTGGTTCCGTTTCAAAAGCCACGATTGTATACAAGCGGTGTCACTGGTACTCCCAATATCTTTTATAAAAGCAAGAGGGTCAACTTGTTGTTTGGAATCTCTGTGTCAATCTTCCTTGGGCAGGTACTGGGCAGGTACTGGGCAGGTACTGGGCTTGCATGCAAGAACTGTGCAACGGTGAAGTGAAATGGTAACATTCGGCATTTGATCATGAGAGAAGTACTCTCGCAAAAAAGCCTGAAGTCCGTCTCGACAAAGATGAGGGGACGCTTTTGGCAGGGCATCTCTGCTTGATCCCACTCGGACGGTTGTATGCAGTGCACAAGATAATAGACCACACAACACCCGATCGGGGTGGTCCGAGATGGAGTCTTATTATGAGCCAACGCTAGCAGTGGCATGTAATTGTTTCCCAAATAGGTTCGCGTCCCGCCAAGTGTGGACATCCGGACGGAGGCAGGTTGTTCAAGGTCTAGCCCTATAACCAGAAGGGTTTGTTGTTGGGGAGCTGACTGAACTATATGCCAGTCAACGTGATATCGTTTACCACCGTGTCATCGTATACCACCGTGTCATCGTTTACCATCGTGAGTTGGGCGTTTCATTTAACCATACGGCTGGGTTTTCACAGTTTGGATAGGTCTTCCAGTCGTCTGGGTTTCGACATTTTTGGAAATTCGGTACTCCACCTTCAACAGATTTGGCGACAAGTATCACTCTCGGGTCCCTTTCAATGCACGGTTTGATTGGACTCTCCTCAAGCGAAGGTGCGCATTTGGGTGCAAAAAAATACGGCCGGCGTCACGTGCGCCATTCCAATGACGCCAGAGTCCGGCCGTGGCCAGGCGGCATCTCGGAACTGATACGCTGCAAGAGGTCGGCCGGTGGTCTTGGCCAGAGTCTAACATGTATAAGGCCGCGCAGCTCCCAAATCAGGGAGCTCCATGGACACACCTTGTTCTGGCCCGCTACCAGTCGTCCTCATGTCAAAGAGGGCTGGCAAAAAAAGGTCAAGCATGGTTCAGAAGCAATTGATGGATTCGAATCCGCATAAACTGGGATTATTATTCCCTTGAGGTTGGAGAATAGACGCGAGCCTGACAAACGAGCAATATAGCGCCTGACTCTGGAGCTGTTCACGCATGTCAAGAACGGCTGGCACTTTTGTTTCCAAAACAGGTGGCATAGAAAGAGGTTAATGAATTGGGGCTTCGAATCGGGGCCTTTAGTCAGTCGAGTTGCAGGTGAGTATTTTGGAGCATTGACAAGGATCATGTAGTGCTCTTTCAGATAAAGCCCCCGGAGCCATAGTACCTAGAACTTAGGGATGGAGATAAAGCCCCCGGAGCCATAGTACCTAGAACTTAGGGATGGAGGTATTAACGGCCGAAATCTTTCACCAAGTTGATTAAACGGCACGACATTTGGGCCAGTTTTGAAAGGATCCAGGTTGGCCGAGGCTCATTGGCACCTTCAGACGAGTCATGTTAGTCCTTTAGGTCTATCGTATCGAGCCCAATTGAGACAACTCAAGCCTCACGATGCCATTGGCTCTGGTTTGCAAGTCCCCATTGTAATGTATAGCTCGTTGTCAAGGGCTTCAGTGAAGCTCGAATCCGGACTTGTGGATAGCTGCTTGTGGTCTTGGAAGTTCGCATCGAGTGTCGCCGCTCCCCTAACGTTTTCAATCGTGTCATCATAGAAATGTACATGTGGGTATTTTGGATTTGGAAGGCTCAGAGTTGACTTTGGTAACGCGAGTTTGGTGGGTGCAGTTAAATTAGCTTGATACTGATATCGCTGCCGCAACCATTAGATTTTCATCCGAACTTCTTCCGTAGTTGCCCAGACCATTTTGTGGCCTGACGTGATTCTTTTTCGTCATTTCGGTATCCACAGTTGAGCTCTTTCCATGTCCACGAATCCGCTACGGCACGAGTGGCCCGGATCTATTTCGGGAGCTCAGTACAAGGGTACCCAAACCGATGGCCTGCTCATTGAAAGGTTATCCGTTTGCTGAATGTTCAACGGGAAAATATTCTTCAGCCTTCCAAACAGCGCCGTGGCAGGGAACGCCAAGAATACAGCAACTTAGAACTCTCAACTCTTGTTTGACTGGACGAATATTTAAAGGCCAATACCAATCCTGTAGGCAAGCTTCTTTTCAGCGTCCTTTAAACATATGTCTGATGATGGTCAAACAAGATTTCATCAAGCTCGTGTGTAGAGCAAGCTGACTCAAGAAATATAGTGCTCGTTGGTAGAGCTTGAGTGGTTGTCTTGGCCCGTAGAATGGGTGGGTCCGAAGTGTGCGAGGCGTTGATTTCTATTGGGTGCCGCAGGACAGAGTACCAACAATGGTCCAATCAGAAAGAGAATTGCTCAGTTCTCATCAGATGCTGACTCAGAGTTGAACAAACACGTCTGCACTGAGACAAGGTGCGACTAGCCGTGGGCATTGTACATCCACGAAGCGTTGGATCACCATTATATGGACTGGCAATGGCCTGGAGGTCGCAAATGACGCTTTATTGGCATAATTCTTTAACCGGTATCCTGATCAGTTCACTGCTTCCCCGTGAGAAAAAAATCAGGGCTAAACTGCTGATTGCTGATTGCTGAACTGCTGATTGCTGATTGCTGAACTGCTGAACTGCTGAACTGCTGAACTGTTTATCTTTTGGTAGGACAAGTCCACAACTCTCTTTCTGCAATCTTTCCAAATGGATCTAATCACACTCCACCCTTTTTTCCATTTCACAAAGTGTGGCATGAACCACCTCTGAACAAAGTCTCCGGTTCATCTATAACCTCCCGACTCTTCTGAGTTTGACACCGAATTGGAAAGACTTGACAGGCTGAAAGCAATTGTGCAGGCTTGGAGAATGGAACCTGGGTCTGGCACACGGTCAGTCAGGATAAATCTCGGGCTGGTGCAGCACATGTTTTGCAGACAACGTGGCGTAGAGCCTGGGGAGCATCGCGGGAGGCCTCCTCGCCATCTCCCAGTTCAGCTCTGGGGAAGAAAGAATTAAATAGTTTGTTTCTTGAGAGGCTCGTAAAAGGCTCCGTAGAGTTCTTTGGAGGTGTGGGCACGTTAGGAACTTTTAGCAAGGAATTACGAGGTTTGGGAGTTTCAGCATGACAGTGTGCACTGTTTTCAAGAATGGTCCCTTGCTTCTGGTGGAGGTTTAGTGGGGCCAAATGGACAACGGGCGTTTGGAAAGCGTTTTCGTGCCTTTATGCGGAATCATTCAGGGCACAAGTGTGGCTAGCCTCTTAGGGAGTATTGTGAGCTGTACTTAAGAAGGATTCTAGGAAGTAAGAACGAGATATGTTGGGAACAAAAATTAGGTGGAGTAGTCACGCCAGGTCTTCACACAACACACGCAAGACGGAAACCATCCGCGCCGCCTCCCCACGGGTAATAACGTACTGTGTAGAAATGCTTTTCTCCAGTGGTATCGTTACTCATTGCTCAGGGGTAGGTGTTGGCTTCCCAAACATCGTGACCCCCGACCGCGGGAATCGTACACGGGCCCCGTTTCGTGCGGGGAGTAAAGGCCCGGGACCTCAAGCAGCGCGCTTCAGCCACATGCCATCACAGCATAGTTTGTTAGAAAAAGACAGATTGGGGCTGTCCTTATCTAAGGTTGGACGTGTCCTTACGTCCTATAGTTTATCATGGTGTGTATTGAACCTAGATAGACGAGGAAACTCCCTCGCTTATGGAAGGGGACAGCCCCAATCTGTCTTTTTCTAACAGATGGTAGCGCAGCCAAATGTTAGAGTCCAGCAGATTGCAGGTAGGGATTCCTCTAAGTCATACTTCTGTATTCGAATATACACGAGATATCAAGGAACTTTAACTGTTATCCCAACCTGCAATCTGCTGGACTCTAACAATAGTGTGAAGAATTTCACACCATGATACTGGACGCAGTATCCCGGCACGTGCCATGCCTGTGCAGGATCGCGTACACCAAGTGTATATAAGAGAGGTTTTTCTTCTCCTTCCACATGCGAGGGAGTTCCTCGTCTATCTAGGTTCAATACATACCATGATATATTATAGGACGTAAGGACACGTCCACCTTAGATAAAGACAGCCCCAATCTGTCTTTTTCTAACACACAGTAATACGTTCTCACTGTGTCAGGTGTGCACATACAAGATACAAGCTTACGAGCAGCATTGCACGTGTTTGGAGTTCGCAACTAAATCTGGGGGCTGTCAGGGCCACGCTCGGAGCCACAACAGGCCCATGGTATGCCAGAGACTGAAGAGGCTCAGAAGATTGCAAGGGGCTAATCAAACATAATCCCACATGGCAGCTCATTCGGACCAAGAGGACAGCACGGTTCAAGCCAGCGGCAAAATGACTCAAACCACACCAGCAAAATTGAACCCACCACTCACTCAAATTCCTTCGTCCTTTCTCGCAAAGTCTTTCAAACCCAATGGCGAAAGCATTCATGAATATGCAGTGCCCGCAGGGGCACTGATCCTCATGCTCCAACGAGCAGGACACCAGCACAGGGCAGGAATGGTCGCGCAAGACGCTCCATCTTCTCTAGTCACATGATGTCGTCAAAGGATACGCTTCGCTTCCAAGAAAGGGAGGGGCCATACATATCTCGATTGAGCCCCCTTGAAACCACTTTCGGCGGGCGGTCCAACGCAGACCTCAGCAGCCATGAGGACTTCCGCAAACACAGAACCCGATTGAACAGGGCGCTCTTCAGAATTCGCCGTGACTTGAACTTGATCACCAGAGACACTAAACACTACCGGGAAAACGAGAAGACGTCGCTGATCTCGCCGCAGATGTACGAGGATGATCGCCGCCACGGTTGGTTGCTTCTTCTCATTGCAGAGAGAGATGCCGTGCATTCGTTGGAGATCAAAAGTTTGCTTGAAGCGAGTAGAGGGCAACAGGCACCATACAGGAGGTTGATGGTCAGCAAGTTGAAAAAGGCCGTGGCCACGTGCCACAAGTTAGTGGCGGTGGTCCAGAACGAACCGTGCGTGCTCACGAAGCTCCAGTTTTACGTTTATGCTGCGCTAATCAGTGGCGCTTACGCAGTGGCCAAGAAGCACTGGGCGCAGGCCATCGACGCCTTTTCCATCGCCAGATGCGGCTTGGACACCTTGCTTGGATGGGCACCACGGAATCAGAAGGACTTCATGTGGAAATGTAATGGTTGGTGGGCATACGACTGGACTTTGGAAGAGCTCTATGGCGTGACTGGCGTGACTGGAAGATGCTTAACACAGGTGTTGGTCGAAGAGTTGACTAGCAAATTGGTGGACCCCTCGTTGAGGTTGGCCCTATCTCAGAACTCGCCGCACGAATCTAGCCCGTACTTGAAGACTTTCTCCAGGAGACGCGCCCGTGAACTGCTGGTGCCCTGGTTAGCACCGGCCGTGGACATTCTGAAGTCGCTACACCCAGACCGTTTCAAGGATATACCTGAAGAGAGCATCTCCAAGGACATCAAATGGCGCACGCACGAGGCGCACATCTACAATGATGAGTTGGCGCAGAAGCTCTACGAGTTGCAGCAGAATCCCGGAGACGAATATTCCTTGTTCTCGCGGTGGGCAGCCTTGGTGGATATCCACAACTCAGACTTGGCTCGCAGCGAAGACATGGACGATGCAGAAAAGGTTCAGAACGGCGCCATTATTTTGACGTACCTCAAGTACCACATGCTTTTTTCCTGCGTCAAAAGAGACCTCATAAATATTGAAAGAATATGGCCGACGGGCGGCAGCGTTCGCTATACGCTCAGGAAATACGAGCGCATTTTGAAGCTCATCCCGTCGATAATCGGCACCATCAAAAAGATTGCGGAGTTGCCAGGTGTGTATAACGACGAGTTATCGCAGGGCTTGGAGCAAATAAAACGTGTCCTTGGCGCCAAAAAGGCCATGGTCATTGCCGAATCCTATGCAGCTGTTGGCAAATTCCCGGAGGCGCTCAAGTTGCTCTTCCATGTGGAGGAACAGGTGAGCGGGCTCAAAGAAGACTCTGTTGTGGAGGCGTTTCCCTACGGCGTGGCCAACAGCGAAGATGTTCAAGAACTCAAGGCCAGTGTTCGGCAGCGCCTCACGGCGGTGCACATCTCGGCGGAGTGGCAGTCTCGCGAGCCTCGCAGGTCTAAGCTTGTCACCGAGGACATCCACCAGTACCAATTTGTCGAAAGCGTCCACCGGATGACCGATGTTGATCAACATGCTAAGATCCAGCCTGTTTCGTGCAAGGCTCTGTTGTTTGACATTGCATACAACTACATTGGGTACTCCGATGCAGTGGAGCGGGGCGCCAACGCAGTGAGTGCAGGAGAGCAGACGGAAAAGAACAAGGAGGGCCTTTTTGGCATTTTCGGCCTGTCTTAGATCCACTGGGACGGCCATTACCGAGGGCCACGAGGAATCTGCCAGAAGCTACCGATGGATGAGTCTCGAGGTTTAGAAGAGAGTCTTCAGAGAAGGAGCCACGGTTTAGATGAGGAACGACGTTCAGAAGGGAAGCTTCAAATTGCAATGTCTTTATGAAGTAGCTGGGGTGGACATGCCCGGAAAACCAATCTCCGCTGGTGAGTTCCCCAGACTCCAATGTTCCCAAAAGGCTCGCCCATAATAATCGCTTCACTGGAGACCCCGGTGAAGGTGGATATCGGGAGGTTTTGCGGTGATTGGAAGCGGTTGCAGTGGAAAACGGACAGTCACCTGATTGATTCCCGAGGCAGCAGGTGGTGGCACGACACTTGGGCCATCATTATTATGAAGGACATCGAGACATGTGACCGACGCCGTCCCCCCGTAGTTTTGGGGGTGCTCGTGCTGGGTAAATCAGACAGAACAATGACCACGGACTACGCAGTGGCAAATGACATGCCTCTGACCTGCTAGTTGAAAAACGGTAGGTGATTGAGTTGCGGCGTGACGGTCAGTGGAGTGGTCAGTGGAGTGGTCAGTGGTCAGCGGAGTGGTCAGTGGTCAGCGGAGTGGTCAGTGGTCAGCGGAGTGGTCAGTGGTCAGTGGAGTGGTCAGTGGTCAGCGGAGTGGTCAGTGGTCAGCGGCCATGACGGTAGCCACGGCAGAATCAACAAATTTGCTAGAGTAGAGCCAGGATGAGGACACACAGTGCTTGTTTCAAGAATGGTCTTCTTCAGTAACGCCTAACGCTTAGAGAAGACGTCTTCGTTGATGATGTGTAAAGCAAGGGCGTCTTCCGCAGTTGTGTAGAAAATGGCCAAGACCACGTCACTGGCTAAGGTGCCTATCTTTTAAAGGGCCCAAATCGGGCGAGTTCTGGCGGAGGTTGCTCTCAGTCAGTTGCGGTTCCATGCTTCTGGTGGAGGTTTAGTGGGACCAAATGGACAACGGGGGGTTGGAAAGCGTCACGTGCCTGTTCTGCGGGATCATTTTCTGTAATAGTGTGGCTAGCTTTCTAGGAGGTGTTAAGAAAGAGATACACCGGGAAGGCTAAAAACCGTGGAGTCGCCACGCCAGGTCTCTTGCCCCACGAGGTATGCAGGTCTTCCGGATTCCCTCACCGACGGGTAACGTACTACGCAGAATTTCTTCTTCGGAGTGTGGCGCTACATCTTTACTGGAGGGCTGGTGGTGGTTCGTCCACGGCCCTACACCGCGGGATTCGAACCGGTCCATCGCACGCACAGGCAACATCCGCAAGCAGCGCGCTTCTTCCACAGGCCATGACAGCGACTTGTTAGGCATAAGACCGACGCGGGTTAGATGCAGGATGACAATGCAACGTAATCTCCGGAGGTCAACCCTGGTGGTTAACATCCTTGC